>CAUYRT010055017.1:0-34261 GCA_963574885.1 Lepilemur ruficaudatus
TTTTAGTTGGCCAATTAATTTCTTTCTATTTATAGTAGAGACGGGGTCTCGCTCTTGCTCAGGCTGGTTTCGAACTCCTGACCTTGAGCGATCCGCCCACCTCGGCCTCCCAGAGTGCTAGGATTACAGGTGTGAGCCACCGCGCCCGGCCCACTGTGGGTCTTTGCCTGAATGTTCTGACCCTTGAGATCCACGTGGCTCGCACTCTTTCTGCTCAAGTGTGGCTTTACCAAAGTGGCCCCCCATGCCCTGTATCTGGCTTTGTCTTCAGATTAGTTGTTACCAGCAGAAAAACGACATAACTTTTAGGTTATTTTCTTCTGCCACTCGAATGTAAACCCCATGAAAGCAGGCTCCTTGTCTATTTTGCTCATTACTGTTCTCCCAAGCCTAGAACGGTGCCTGGCTCATAGTAAGAACCCAATAAATATTTGTTGAATATCTGAATAAGTGCCCAAGGAAAAGTATAAAACGCATTTGGACAACAGAGGAAGGATAGAGTGATGCTAGTGGGAAGAATCAGGAAGGGCTTAGGAGAAACAGAGTGTATCTGTATTATGTGTCCAGCTCAGTGGTGGAGGAGGAAAGAGACAGAGAGACAGACAGCAGAGATTACTACACAACAGTGTACTTCAAATCCTGCACCATGTCAAACCATAATGACGTCTGAGAATAATTACTAGAACTAGTAAAGGCTCTAGAAACTAAATTATTATGAGAGATAGTTTAAGGAAATGGTGATTTTCTTAGACTATAGAAAACAAAACATCAAGTAGACAGGTGTAGGAGTTAGAGGATGACACAATACACCTGTCTTTAAATATTACAGAGAGGTCCTCCGAAATAATGAATAGCCTTATACTCTACTGTTGAGAGGGCAGAAAGTTTTGGAAAGGTTTGATAATTTCATTTTAAAATTTTAATCATTAAAGTTGTCCCGCAGTGGAGAAAACTCCATCATTGTGTTAAATCAGAGATAATCGGAGAGGGAGGTTGTAAACTGGGCACCTGTTTTAGATGAAAGATTGTACCAGACAATTTATAATAACGAGTCTCCCAAACTAGGCTTGACACGCACGTGTGCGCACACACACAGACTCACTGGGTTGTAATTACCGCAAATCATCCAGCGCATTTCTAGAAAAGAAGATACCAGTTAAAGTTGGCTTTCGGATAAACAATGAACAATTTTTTATTATAAGTGGGCCTCATGCAATATTTGGGGGGAAACATACCAACAATTTCTTTGTTGTTTATCTGAAATTCAAATTTAACTGAAATTCTAAATTTAATTTAAATTTATCCTATATTCTATGTGGCAACCTTATGCTATAGAAAACAACATAGCAAAAGAAAGGTGTGTGTGTTTCTTCAAAATTCCGAATTTACATAATTAATGTAATAAATCCCAAAGCAGGGGATGGCCTGCCAGAATTCATTCATGCGCCTACGGCCATTATAGCCTTGGGCAGATTGGGGGTATTGATCTTATAGCCACAACACCAGGTGGGTTTATTTTTTTTTTTTTCCATTTTTAAATCATTTTTGGCTGGATTATTTTACAGTTTTTGAGAATTTTAAAATGTGTTTATTTTAATGTTTCTTTTTTTGTTCACCAGCCTGTCTCTAGAATTTCACAGAGGACTTTGTCTCAAATGATTCACAGCATATCCTGGTGACTATTTGGCTTTGTTAGTATCTTCTTATCAAATCTAACGTCAGATTCAAAGTTATTTATTCGGGGCACATTTCTTTGGTGCTAAAGCTGATAAAAATGATAGGTTGGATTCCCTCTTAATAGAGTACACTTTTAAAATTATAATAATATTGAAATTTTTAAAAAAACCTCAAAATAGTTACCAAAATGACAGACAGAAAATTTTAGTGTAAATAAAAAGAAGTTCGCGTTACTGACAAAAGAAGAATATTTCTATGTAGCAGCTAAAGAGATACTGCTGTAAGATTAAAGCACAAAACTTTGAAATGATAAGCTCCTGGATGATATTTTTAAATTATGAATTAATTTTAAATGATTATTCCAAATTTTGTGCATAAAACGAAGAGCTATTAATATTTTAAGTTGCACTATATCAAATTGCCTACTTTAAATATTCACATGAAACGTAATCGCCTTGTGTAATGCTGTCTGTGACCTCAAAAGGCTTAGGCCTACTTTGGAAGGTAATATGAAGAGGATACAGAGAAGTGAAACAATCACAAGAAAATTTATTCAGTGTGCTATCAAGTTCTAAAACTAAAAATTCCAAGAACGGCGAAGTCACCACCGGATCAAGCAGTTGGGGAAGCTGTACGGAGAAGCGCGGGCTCACTGCGTGCCTCGCAGGGTGCCCCGGGCATGCGCACTTGGAGAAGGGTATGTAAAGCAGCACGCACAAAGCTTTGGACAGAAGAGTGAGCATGATGGTAGGAGACCAGAGATGACATAGAAACCAAGGAAAGAGTAGAAATAGCTCTGTTTGGAAATGGCAGGACGTAATTATAAACGGGAAACAAAGTCGTATTAATCAGAACCTTAAAGGCCACACCACAGAATTTAGATGGGCTGTCCCGAGCTATAGAGCCATTTTGCATGCCTGCCCAGGAAATGGGCATCTCACGAGCGGTGTTTCTGGTGGTGTGCCTTCTGTGTCTGTCTCGACAAAACCGGCTGGGAACGCTTCTGCGCCAAGCATCCAAAGCTCAGAGGACACCAACTGACATTAACATTCTTTGAGAGCTTCTTTAAGAAAAGTCATCTTTCTTTACAGATTTTTTTGAGCTTGTAGGGTTATTTCTATTCAGAATAAAGACCCACAAACTTCTGTCTGCGGATACAAATCAATACTTAGGTCTCAGAGAATTTCAAGTGGGTTGGAGGCTTTGTGACCAAAAGGTGAGAGAATAGCTTGATCCTGCATCCTCGCCACGGGCAGATCCCCCACTGACAGCCCCAGGGGTTTGGTCTATGTCAAGGCTCTCAGATCAGGCGCTAAGATCACTTTTCAAGCATTAATCTCTGTGAAGCCAGGCTTGCTGTTCAAAGAGATGCCACTTCCGTGTCATTCTCCTCAACTAAAGAGGAAGGCATTTTTGCAAGATAGGTTTTTGCCAGCTCGTCCATCAGAGAATATTTATTTGTTCATTAATTTCTTTTATGAACATTGTACAAGTTACACAGCACAGTACCTCCTGATCATTTATTGCCCAGATTTATACTCCGTGACGTGATGGAAAGTGCAGCCCCAGAATGGAGCTCTCTCGTTCTCTGTGTAAGCAGTTGTGCTGCAAGTTACAGGATAAAGACATTCTTTTTAGACGCTGTAATTAGCACTTGTCTTATTTATACATCTCCCTTAACATTGTGTCCCCTTTAAAAATATTTTTATTTAAAATGGCATGCAAGGAAATAGCTCAGCATGCGTTAGGAAAAAAAAAAAGAAAAAGAAACAAACCACTGATAAATCCTTCTGTTAAAAACCACAGTACACAAATTAAAAGAGTGAGTTAACATCATACGTCCTGATCTCCTAGTACCATTGTTCCTGCTTACTGTTTCTTGCAGAATATTCCAAAGCTATTTTTTCCAGCAGACCAACTCCTTTTAGTCACACCCTGGAAATACTTTGCTTGTTTTAAATAGGTCCATTATGCTCTCAGACACCTACATATTTAGTATGCCCAGCCTTAGTAAAGTGACTGTTCTATATGCTTTTCCTCCTGTGTTATTTATTTTGTCTTCTTCAACTCGCCTTTCAAACAATTCATAGTTATAAAAATTCCTCGCCAAACTTGCCCTAATAAATGCAAAAGGGTGATTCTGCCCCTAGCAGAGCAAGATGTAGTAACTCAACAGTCCAGAGATTTCTTTTTTTAATTCCTACGTTTCCTTTTCTCCCTCCCTTGTGAGACAGGTGAGAAAAGCAATTGCCCCCACTGCTTAATGCATCCCAACTCGGAAACTTACTCCAGCCTTGTAATTTTGAATCCCAACCCAGCTGGCAGTTCCTGGATTCCAGACTCAGAATATGAGTTCAGCACTTTTAAATCAATCACTCTGAACAGTATTTCTGTCAAATGGAAACCTTTTCTTCTTTGGCAGAAAGACTTTCCCGATTTCCAGCTACAACCTCGGAGAACTGAACAGTCTCAAAAATGAAACCAGGAGGTAGGAGAAAAATTAAACTAGATATAATTTTCTAACATTGTCATTGGAAGAGTCCTGTTCCCTTTGCTGTTCAGGAAGACGAGTCACCTCTGTACCCCGTAAGATTTTTCAAACAGTTCCCCCGTTCCAGGCTAACAGCTTGTTGCGGTTTGACTAGCAAGAGGTTACCTGGGTTAGGTGGAAATAGGAGGAATGAAATACTCCTGGGATTCTATTCTCTGTAACTTAAAATTCTCCCTCAAATCATTAAAATTCTCCACGATTTAGGTTACTTTGTGAATTTTGTTTGTTACTGCAATTAAGTTATGCCCTCCTCTCAAAGTCCCTTTGGTGGGGGGATTGGCAGGGTGGAACAAACGCCTCTTGGCTTAGCCAGCAATGACACAGCAGCTTTGGAATAACACCTATTTTCACATTTCGCTAGGACAAGTTTAATCTCAAGCATTGAAAATAAAGAAATAATGTCAAAGTCCTGAAAATAGCATGAAAGATCAACTGTCTTTGGAGCCTTAAGTAATAAGGAGAAAATTTTTATAATTCATAAACTATTCTTGAGTATTTCTCTACACCCCTCATTGAGTACTGTACATGATCTGCTGTACCAAAACACTCAGGTAACACAGAAAATAATGCTTTCTATATTCTCAGCTTTTTACTATGCTCTTTATTGTGTGTACATGGGTCTCCCGTTACATGGAAACATCTAGAAATACAGAGAAATATAGACTGAAAGGTTTAGTAAGAAAAGTTAGGAAGAGGTGGTAAATTTCACCACCAGATTGCTCTGAAGGACATTGTAGCTTCCTACTATTTTCCATACAATGGCTGTGTTTATTATATCTTGATTTCCTTACAATACCCAAAATATTCCATATAATTCCCCAGATATCTTTAAATGATTTTACCTGTAGACAACCATTGATTTAAAAGCATTGAACATGAGATTTTTTAGCTCTAAGTTACATTGGGATTGGTAGTTATAAGGGAATGTGAATTGTGAGAAAGATTTAAACATATATGGAGTTGAGCACATCTGACACATTTATGGAAATAGTATTGAAATGACTAGATTCATTCATTCAGTATTTATTCAACACATATTTATTGAGTGTTTACTATTATTGAGTACTGAGTTCCTGGCACTATGTTAGCTATTGAAATTCTGCAGTAAGTGAAACAGACATGGTATAATATCTGACCTCATGAATTCAGAACATTGGCCGCTTTGAAGCAGGAGGACCAACCTCTTGAACTATTTAAAGAAACGTCACTGAACTCAATTGCTGTAGAATTCTGGAAGTCTAATCTAAATGTGCTGCAATAAGCAAGGAACACTAAGGAAAGGCCATACAGGAGGTGTGTTTCAGATGGATGACTAACAAAATCATAGAACTTTTGGCCTAAAATGTACCTTAAAGACATTATATCCCAGCCCCCTTAACCCAGCTACAATTCTTATTTATGTTCACACAGTTTTTAATGACTAAGCTGAGTCCAAAATCCACATCTCTTGAAATCCAGGAAAGTATCTAACAAATGAATACTCTTTGAATACTTTTTATAATAAATTTAACTTCTAAGCACATTCATAGTACAAGCAAGAGGGTATTTGGGTTGAATTGTGCCCACCCAAAATTCATATGTTGAAGCCCTAACCTGCAGTTCTTGAGGATGTGACCTAATTTGGAAATAGAGTCATTGCATATGTAATTAGTTAAGATGAGGTCATATTGGAATAGAGTGGGTCCCTAATCCAGTAGGGCTGGTGTCCTTATAAAAGGGGGAAATGTGGAGATTGACATGCACACAGGAAGAACACCAGGTGAAGCTGAAGTTATAGTGCCACAAAACAAGGAACTACCAGAAGCTAGGAGACAGAACCGGAACAAATCCTTCCCTAGCATCCTCAAGGGAGTATGACCCTGCTGGCACCTTGATCTCAGACTTCCAACTTCCAAAACTGTGAGACAATAAATTTCTGCTGTTTTAGCCACATAGTGTGTGGTACTTCATTACCAAAACCCTAGGAAACTAACACAGAGGGCAATTCCATTTGAGTTTTTCTCAGTTTGCTTATTCATTTATTTACATATTCACCAAACAAGCATTTATTGGGCATCTAATATGTGCCAAGAACTGCACAAAACATTGGGATTACAAAGATGAAGGAAGACTCAATCCCCCTCTTCAAAAAATACATGAATATTCTAAAGTATAAAATAGTCACAATAGGTTCCTTCCATCCCAGTCCGGGATGCACATCCATTGATGTGGCTCTTTCCCAATAAATATGATTTATTTCCCCCAATCAACACTGAAAGACTAGATTCCACTTCTGTCTTGGGCCCAGCCTCTTCCCTCGAAATATGTGACATAGCTGCTTCCCAGGGGTAGTTACTCTGTCCAACCAGTGAGTCATGGGCTGGGAGTGTCACGCAGGCCAGCGACAGCCCCTTAGCGTGCTGTTAATCCAGCCGTCGCCATTGTACCGACCAGAAGAGCACAGTGGGGACAGCGCTGGGTCTCTGTCATGCTTTATCAGGGCCATAAAGTAAGTATTTAAAATTTTAAAGTTGTCTAATGAAATATACAAAGGTTGATTATTTAGCAGTTTATCAACTTTACCCTCCTACGGCAAAGGGAACAGACAACGCAATTGTTCAAAGGAGGCTTCAGAACTGCTTTCTGCCATTTTATTACAGCTTTAAAGAGGACTAAAAACACATCTCCCAGAAGGCCCCTGGCTGGCTTTGCTGCTTCCACCCCGGAGAGCGTGTTCCCATTCCTACAGCTGATGCTGCTGGAATCAGTCCCTTTCTGCTCTCCCTGGGACCGCACGGTCATCGCTTCCAGGGCTGTGCCTGTGACAACCAGAAGCCAGAGGAACGGGGGGGACTCAGGCCCGTAGAACCGACAGTTGAACAAGTCACGACTTAAATTGTTCCTCCCCCCCAAAATCGCCTGTTGCTTCTCTCCATTTCCCAGTGACTGTCTTCCCCAAGCATTTCTGCTCCCACCGCGGGGGCCACTTCCGTGTGAAGAACAGTGAGAATGAATTTAAGAGGATACGAAATTAGGCAAAGGCCGCATTTACCTGTAAGTGATTTCTCTTTATGAGGATGGCGAGAGTCTCACATATGCACTAAAAGAAAGGGGAGAAACAAACTGTCCTCCTCTGAGTTTGCGAGGAACATCCGTGCCATTTATGTTTCCAGAAATCCCGCTAGAAATGCCGAAAAATGAAGTTTCAAATGAATTTATGGGGTCCTTATTGTCCGTGACTTTCAGTGAAGTGGCTATTTTTTTACTTGAGGCCAACTCCCTTTAAACCTCACCTTTTTATCTAGAAAAATAAAATGCAGGCTCATAATGTCCAGAATATCCCTTTTTAAATGGCAGAGAGTGAGCCGAGGTCTTGTACATATGAGATCTCTTTAGGGCTTCTCGGCCCTTTTTCGTTTTTGTTTCATTGTCTCTTCTCAGCTGTAAGGGAACACACTGGGAGGCCGAAATAATTCCCCAAGTGGGTTTATGTAGGACTTCCAAGAATGGAGCCTTGGCCAATGTGACTGTCGTCCTCTCGCCTACTTCACTAGGTGAGGCAGAAGGAGCATTTACAATCACACCTAGAGAGTAGGGAATCCAAAGTGAAATATACAGAAAAATACAATTTCCAGCAAATGATTATGAGACCAGAGAGAGAGAAGAAATTAAGGAACAAATTCTTCTTAGAGTTATGTATTCATTCATGTGGTTATTTATTCAAAAATATTTATTGATCACCTACTATGAGTCAGATACTGTGCTAATCACCAGGGATATAAAGTTGTACGAAAACAGACAAGCTTACTAGACCCACGGAGCTCGCAGGTTGATGAGGGAGAGGCATCAATCAAATAATGATGTAAATAAATTAATTAAATGTGCAAGAGTTCAGTGCTGTGAGGTATTAGTATACAGTGCCGTGTGGCCATAGAATGAGTCAGTTTTACCCAGCCTCGGGTGGAGGGAGTGGTGGGGGGGTGGGTCTCAGAGAAGACATGTCTGAAAAAGTAATTATTTAGCTAAGATTTCTTAAAAACCGTAGGAATCATTGAAGCAGGGTTGGAGGTGTGGATGGGAATGGGCTCAGGAGCGTTCCAGTAAGAGGGCAAAAGGAGGTCAAATGCTCTTTGTCAAAGGAAGAGGGCACGTTTAAAGATTTTAAAGAAGACCTGCGTGCCTGAACACCTGGAAGAAAGGTGTGAAATGAAGCTGGAGTGGTTGGTAGGAGGCGGCCAGTCCATGCAGGGTTTGGCAGACCCTATTAAAGCTGCTGGAAGTGGTCAAAGGCAGTGGAGAGCCACTGAGAGGCTTTAAGCAGGGAGAGTAACACGGTAAGAAACGCCGTTGTTCCTGCTAGGATCAGGGCGAGTTAGCTTTGTGCCACCCCCTACTTTCCTCCCAGTCCAGATCCACATCTTCTAGAAAGCAAATTTATACCAGTTCACCACGGGAATCCAGAGCTTCAAACGCATTTCTCTTCCTTGTACACTGATTGGACCATTTCATATTCCCCAACAAAGGGGAAGGCAAATCGGTATTAAAAATGCAGCAATCTGGACTGCACACGTAGCAAGATTAGCAACTAATAATAGATTTATAAAACAAAATGTTCCATTTGGACTATCTTAACAAAGCCACCTGCTGAGAGAGTAAAACTTTTTGAATGCATTTCTGTATCACCGCTAATTTGCTTTCATATCTATACCCAACTTCTAACGCAGCACACAGAGTATCGAAGATTATCAAAAGTGATAGTAATGTAATTTAAGTTGTTTACCTTCAGGAATAATGAGCTGATTCATAACAACAGAGCAATAACCACACTTCCATGCTACTGGCCAAGAAAGCCTGGCTATTACCCAAATTTGAGTAAATCACACCACAAACACATGTTAATTTTGGCCACCCCTCCTTACTTAACTAAATGCTTGTTTCAAATGATCTGAGCTCCCTGCATTCACTTTTGCTCTGTTCTTCAACACACTGTGGACAGAGGGCTTTTTTCAAAACTCAGATTTGCTCTTGCTGTTTCTCCTGCTTCAAAGCCTTCCATGGCTTCCTGTTGCTCGGGTGCTGAAGGGCAAACTCTGTTAGCAAGACCGCATGTAGCCGATCTGGTTCAGCATCCCCGGTCCACCCTCATGTCGCTGCATGCTCCCCGTCGCTGTCTGTGCCCGGCGCTCGTGGGAGGGGGTGGGTGCTGAGAACAAGATTTGGTCCCTGTCCTCAAGACACATATGGTCTGGTGAGAAATATTACATCACATGGATTCCTCTGCAGCTACATCAATGGGCAACTTTTGACAGCTTAAATGCAGGATGCCAGCAGAGCACATATGAGCAACACTTAATCCAGACTCGTAGCATCTGGGAAGTTTTCCTGGATTCAGTGTCATCTAACATGTAGCCCCAGGAGCGAAGATCACGCAATCTAAAATGTAATTATATGTGCTCTGATACCCATCAGTATCTTTTTCCTTCTATGCTGATCTTGTTTCCCAAATTATATTGTAAACTCCTTGAAGACAAAGACTATTACTTACATTTATATACCCTGAACCCTGTTCATAGAGTGCTGACCACATGGTGTGTGCCTCCAAATTTATGTTGACCAATTAATGGGATGGTAAATTCTTACCCCGGGGTGTGTGAGGCCAAGGAAGGAGTGTGAAATGTGCTGGCTGTACCAGATCAACGGGGAGTGAAAAGCGTGGCTATGTGGAAAGGGCTGGCACGAAGACAAAGTTCTATTGGTACTTAATTTTGTTTTTTAATTTAATAGTGATAATGATATAATGGCTATATGACTTAATTGGCAGGTAGGAGCCAGAAAAAGACCTTACTAACTCACACTAATGAGAGGTAGGCCCATTGCTGAGAGGAACTGAGGTCGCTCTTAGTAATTGATTTTCTATTTTTAAAATACGTGCTTGGCTCACCCAGCCAACATACACACAAGTTGACTGCAACACAGAATATACTTTGTTCTTGCATTTTGTTGAGTGTAGTTGCACTTTAATTATTTATGATAATACTTAATAGTATATTAGTAAGTGTCCTGTAGTGTGGCGTGTAAAAGTAATGAAGTCTTAGTAATATGAGAAGACGATAGAGCTCTCAGCTATTAAATCTTTGCTGAGAAGTGAAGTGAGACTGCGGGGTTCTCCGTGAGAATTGGGGGTTTGAAGATTAAGGAAGTGAAAATTAGTAAAGTTTTTCTGAATTACATTTATGAAGTACCTGGTTGTATTTTAAAATGCATTGAATATGACTAATATGTTTGAATATGACAGATATGTTAAGGTGCATGTTTCTTTTGTGTGGGCTGCTTAGGAGATATTAAGACTTTTAAAAAAAAGTAAGCCTCAGCTGGTTTTATACTTGATGGCATTCTTTTATATACTTTATCTTTATTTCTGACTCCCACAAAACACATCCTATCTCTAGATTATTAGGAATAATTTGAGCATGTGAAGGTTATTTTTTTAAATTTCAAATTAATTACTCTATGGTTATGGATGGAATTATAATCATTTCCTGAGGAAAAATAAGATTAATGTTTTAAAAGTTATATAAGACTTGACTTCATGCTTTTGCTATTGGTATATTTTACATAGTTTTTTTTTTCTTAAATATTCTGTTACATCCAACTTTCCGATTCTAAATTCCAGAAATAAATTTTACAAGATCCAGTTGAATAAATGTCTGCTAGAAGACCTCACCAAATCCTACCTCTGAACACTCCCAGCCCGAAAAAAGGGGACTGTGTTCTTTTCTGTAATTTTAGAAGTGTCTGCCCTGTTCCTCTGTCTGGGTAATTGGTAATGTTCCCCAATCCTTTTGGTCTTTCTTTGTAGATCATGGCTGACTCTTCTTTGAATAGCTCCTTCTTCACCTCCTTCCTGTTTTCTCCTCAGCCCCCTCTCTCTCATAACGCATCCCTCCGCCTCTTTAAAACCCTTGTTGGCATCATGTTCTTCTAATCATTCTAATCAATCTTATTCCCTCACCCACTGACTTTATGGGTTCTTTTTTTCCTCACCTTTTACTGCACTCATAGAAGACAGAAATAAGTGCTCTGTCCTATTACTAAAATATTGAGAATATCTACGTTTGGAGGCCGTACGTTTCAAGTGCCCAATTTTTATTATAGAGTTCTGATAGTTACTTTAAGTTTATTGGTGAGAGAATTGGAATTGAATGCTCATACTAAGAACAATCATGGAAAGAATGGTCTGTTGTATTATTGTAAAAATAAAAATCCAGCAAGAAAGGAATTCTTATCTCTATTTTAAGGATCAATAGCTAAGTCAGGCTTGCAAATAAATATCAAAATTATTAACCTGGATGAATATTTTGGCAACCCATCTTCTATTGAGGTGTTTTGCTTATAAAATGGAAAGACTATATATAAGTATATATTTAACCATTCATAGGGATTAAAATTTTTATTCACCTTATACAAATAGTTGATAATGACTTACATAGAAACTTGGTTGTGAGTTTTAATGATCCCTCTCATGAGCACAGAAAAGCTGTGCAAGGCATGGTGTCTAAAGAATGTGGTGTCTAAAGAACAAACAAATTAGAAAATATCATGCACCCGGTTTTCCAAGAAGAAGTCTCAGGACCCCAGATCAATGGGCAACACATGTATGTGGAGAATCCAAGCAAGCTATACTTGGGAGATTTCTTTGAGAGGTTTGACTGTGGGTTTAGCACCTCTGTCATCTTATCAACAATTGGCAGCAGGTGGTCTTTTACCAGGGCGAGACACTGGCAAGAACAAAGTAGATCAGAGTTCAGATTTAGGGTTAGCGTCTCTCAGAATAGGGATTTCAAGACAGTGGGCAAAAACTAATGAAGAACTCATTCTAGGAACTTGGACACATGCAGAAAAGCAGTAGCTCAATGGTCATTATGGGGCAATGAGTCTTGTCTGAATAGTAGCACACAAAACACAGGAGAACAATGGTTAGGGCTGGGGTGATCAGATTTCACTGCACTGGGGCTGTGAGAGAAGCAGATACTGTGTGCTCTGAATACAGACTGCTTTGGGAACTACGGTGAGTGTCACTCCTCAGGAGAAGTAATTAAGAAACACAGCTGGGTAAGGCAGAAGCAGGCGCTGACAAGCAGTAATTTCCAAAGTAAAATATCTATGTCTATATATGTATCCATTTATGTACACAAATAAATATGCATTTGTGAATAAGTATGCACCAACACAACACAGCTACTTTCCATCTTACTGTCTAAGTTAATATGTAGAGGTGTCACTCCTCTATTTACTCCAAGTGCATCCAGGAACCTGTGAAATTTGACATATTCCACATTCTAGTGTTTTCCAGTTTCAAAGCACACTAGGTACATGCTAGAGAAAAAAAGGAGAAAAAGCTTTTTTGAGGACTTCTGTTTCTATCAATCAAGGACTAGATGGCTTGAAAACTCTCCTAGCTATGAAACACTTAGACATTAAAAAGTAATCATAATAACACGCATCCTTTTCAATGCATGGGCCAGTTCACAGGAAAGTGAGGAAAACCCCCCAGCTTTCAAAAATAAGTAGGAAGCTGATAAACACTGCAGTGGGCTGGAGCTAACCTTCAGTGTTGGTAGGAAGGGGTCACTGTTCTCAGCAGCCAAGGAGCAAGAGGTAAGGCCTAGAAGCCTTAAGAAGGGAGAGAGGTATAACTGAGACCCCATTTATAAATCTGGAACTGGACAGAATAAATTCAAGTGCCCTGCCCACCTGTATAAGAAAATAACAAGGATACTTTTCTTATAAACATAAGCTCTAAGTAGGAGAAAAAACTACACACTTGAGAATTTATAACCTCATGCTTTCCCTTAGGCCAATGTGCTTTCAAATTTATATTATCATTGTCAGCAAGGACCCCCTCAAACTAAGATACTTACATGTCATAGGTCCAAACTGGAATGAAGTATACAAGCAAACATAAAACATTTATGGAGGGATAGACTCTCAACAGGCTCAATATGATTCTCACAGATAAAACTTATTCAAAATGAGCTCACAATTCAGAATTTAAAAAACACATTGGAAAATAATTCTACATAAATAATAGCCATCATACACAAGAAACAAAGGATTATGTACATCCTATCCTCACATAAGAAGTTTAGATATTATAAAATAATTATGTTTAAAATGATAAATACTTTAAAAGGCAGTGGGGGAATGGTAAAAGAAAAGGAACTACAAAAAGACTACAGTTAGCCATTGAAATAAAGGAAATAGAACATATAACATTTTTAAAAATACAGTCATTGAAAATATGAAACTAAAGATCCATTTAAACAAAAGCTTAGATCTAGCTAAAGAGAGGATTAGGAAAGAGGAGGACAGATCTCTGAAAATTATCCTTATAATATAGCATAGGAAGATAAAAAGAAGGATAATATAGAAGAGAAATATTCCAAAGAGGTCTAGAAGAAGAGAAGAGAGGGAATAGAGAAGAGACAATCGAAATTATAATTGAGAAATTTTTCCAAAATTGATATGAACATGAATTATCAGATTCAGAAAATACAAGTAGCACTAAATATGATAAATACAATTGAATCCACACCTAGATACCTATGATTAAACTTCAGAACACCAAAGTAAGAAAACAGCTTCTAAAAGTAGCCAAAGAGAAGGAAAAAAACATACTTGAAACAGTAATATTATACTGTCAGCAGACAGCAGAATTATCACAGCAACAATAAAAATCAAAAGAGAGTAGAGCAATACTTCCAATAAGTTGAAAGCAAATACCTGTCAATTATAATTGTATGCTTTGTAATCACCTCACAAAGATGGATGGACTAACCACCCAAAATTTGGCTCAGATATCATGCCTGATGGTACCACACACACACCCTAAGAGGGTATGAAAAGATTATTAATCATAGATTGAGGCTTTCTGGGAAGAATAGACTCTCAGGCAGGTCTGAAAATGGTTGAGAGAGCAGGGAAAGGAGACAGTCTTAGGGTTTTATGATGGTTAGGTGGTTAGGGGCTGAGGTGAAGGTTTCCTTGCATGATCCAGAGCTTGCATGGTTTGAATTTTCTGCCACCAGCAAAGGAGGTACCTAAGAATCCAGGTAAAGCCATATAGTATCCCTTTGAAGGTAAAGGCAGACTACAGTGGAGAGGATGTTGAAATAGGCACAGAATAGACTTAACCACATCCACGACTGAGACATACTTACCAGTTGCTGACTGTATGGAGCTTACCTTCTTATGGAGAAAGGAAGTGGCTTCTGCTTCTTGCTGCGGTTCCTAGAACACTATACCTGCCCTAGCTTCTTCTGGGCCTACCACATCCTCTTGGCCCCGCTCTTTGATTTTACAGGCGGCCCACCTCAGGTGCAGGTATCTATTGCACTACTACTTTCTTCAAAACAAAATGTGCTGGCATTAAGTTCACAGAGCCTGAGGCTTTTGTCCTCCAGATTTCACGGATTTTCCCTACTTTCTGCCAAGTTCTTATTAAAGTCTCTATCTGAAGTCTAAGCCTGCGCTGTCCAATAGAAATACAACATGAGCCACACATGTCATGTTAAATTTTCTAGTAGCCATATTAAAAATAAGTAAAAAGAAGCAGGTGAGATTAATAATGTATTTTATTTACTCCAACATATCCAAAATAATACAAAATATTATTGAGATATTTTGCATTCTTATTTTTTTACTAAGCCCTTAAAATTTAAAATGTACTTTTACACTTACAGAATATTTCAATCGGTTGTTAAGTGTTCATCAGAAATACACGATCTGTATTTAGACATGATAAAACTTATAGTTGAAAAATTAGAGTTACACATCTAAGGTATTCCAAACGTACAAAAAGAGTTTCTGATAACTGAATTGAGGGTCAATTTTTAAATTTAAATTTTAATTAATTTAAAAAATTAATTTCTCCATCTCCCTAAGCACCTTTTAATTGCCCACCAGCCACAAGCTGGCTAGCGATTACTGCGCTGGGCAGCACTGACATTGCCCTAAGCAGGCCCTCATCTCAAACCCTCCCTTCTGCTTACATGTTACGACCCTGAATCGCAAAGGCGAGAGGGCACCTCAGTTCCTGAAAAAGACATCCAAATACCTTAAACGGGCATTCAAAACTCTTGGTAACTTTTTGAAGGCATCAAAACAACCGTATGTCTAAAAGCAACTTCCTAATGAAAGTAGTTAAAATTAATTAGACCTTCCATTGTTCTCCCAAAGAACTTTTTCTTACCTCTGTTTTACCCTTTATTCCAATAGGCTGGTATTATTATTATTATTATTATTATTATTTGTTGTTTCTATGGTGAGTCACTACATCATAATTCTGAAGAGCATGATTACTGAGTTTAGAAGATCTAGGTTTGATTCTTGGATCGCCCAGTTATTGTCTGTGTGATCTTGGGCAAAATTACTTATTTTTCTGAGCCTCTGATTGCTTGTCTACAAAATGAGAATAATGTTAAAAATATTACAGCACTTAATCACATGGTGTAGTGGGGATTAAAAGTAATGTAGCCTATAAAGTGCTTCACTTTGTGCCAGAGCTCGACACGAAAATTTATAAAAATAATGTTAGCAAATATCATCGATCTGTTTTCCGCCAGAATATGGGATGGTGCTATGGTCTGCTTGCTAAGTGGACATCACCTAGCACTATGCTGTGCATATAGCTCAATAAACGTTTCAGTTGAAATTCAAAGTGGGTGCTACCACCGACAGGATTCATGCTTCACTCTGCCTCATGCCCCCTCTTTGTTTTATCTCTGTTTTTGTATCTTTTCCAGTTATTTTACCTTTTTGTCTCAATAAAGGGATAGGTGAGAAAAATAAAATTTAAAAAAATCTTTTTTATCAGGCACAACAGTCATGGGATATAAATGAAATTTAATTTTAAAACTGCATTGGGATAAGGACAGCTAGGCATAAACCCTGAACTCCTAAAACTGTATCCATCGCAGCAGCCTTCTCCCGTGCTGGGCTACGGAGGAGTCGGGTCACAGTGCAATAATGAAATGCTGAAACCTCTCCCGGGTCAGTGCCGCAATCCTGCATGCAGTTGTCCTCCAAGGGTCTGGCAAAGGTATCAGGAAGTTCTGTCTCCATGCTGATTCTTTGAATAAAAAACTTCAAACTCCATCACAGTGGCTGCCATTAACTGATGAAATCAATTAAGCTAGCAGCACTACCTGCTGCAAACTGACCTGGCAAAGACACGGAGGAAGGGATGGCAGTGTAGATAGATGAAAGGTAAAGAGAGTGGCCTGGGTGTTCTTCCTGTTCTGTTTTTAGAAACCTAAGTTCCATCACTGTGTTCTTTTACACAGCTTTGAACAACTCTTTCCCCAGCGACTCCCCCCTGCTTGGCCTCATTCCTTAAACTCACTAAGTTATTACAGTTAATACCGTGGTTAATGGTTTCTGGAAAGACGGTATCTATCAGCATCTGAGTGTACACATCTTGGCCTAAATATTGAGAAATCGTAGGTATGTAAGGCAAAGTCTGGGTGTGCCGGCCTGTAGAAAGTAGCTCATTAGGATTAATCTTTTACAGAGTGACTAATGCAAAGGGAACGAAGCTTTTTCCTCTCTAACTCAGCAGAGGTTTTGTCCAAACTTCCAAACAGGTTTCTTTGGAATGCAGCTGGTCACTACTGAAGACTTTTCTCAGACATATGGAACTTAAAAACCTTGATCTTCTTTTTTTTTTTTAACTTTTGTATACTGTAGCAATTTTTTTGAAAATCAAATGGCAGAACCTAAACAGAAGACTTGACTGCCAAAACGCATGCCCAGTTGGGGGAAAGTGTGTGGGGAACCATCCAGCACACTGAGAGCTTCAAGTACAGCCTGGGAGAACTCTGTATTACCTTCTGTTCCCATTCCCCAGCGCTGCCAGACTTTTGTTTGAAAAAAGCATCTTTATGCAGCAGTACATTTGTTACGTTGTATCTGAGAATACTTTCCACCTTAGTTCCTGCTTTTAACTTGAGTGAAATGACTTGCTTTCTTGAGCTACTCCTACAGCAGAGCCCAAAACGACACAGGGTACAAGACAGGCCTTCTTAGGAGGATATTTTTTCTGCTAAAATTAGTATGAGACAGTAAGAGTTTCCTATACGAGTGCTATAGTCAGCTAATAGAAGTCAAATTCTTTCCCAGAGTAATGTAATTGTTAGTCCTCATAAAAAAAAAAGAGGGGAAAATTGCTGCTTTATCAATAAAAGCATACAGGGCTGAATACCTACACAAAGAGATTTTCAGTATAATTTATGGCATTTCATCACGTTGGACTGCATTCCAAGTAATTCACCCTGGCAGTTTTACTCTCAAAATAGAAATCTTTGTATTCTTCTTGCCTTCATCAAATAAAATGAGTGTGGGCTCAACTGTAGTCCATATACTTGATAATTTGTGTGACTGGGTAAGGTTATTAACAATTTAAGAAATAAACCCATTTGGATTTTCAGAGACAGTTAACAGAAACAGGAGATTGCTATGATGATCTCTTAAAAACTACAATGTAACACACAAAAGTGAGATTTAAGTAACAAGATTTTCCATACACCAATAACACCAGGGAAATTCAAACTCAAACTCCCTCAATTAATTTCCAGGGATTAAATGGTTGGTATTGAAGTCAATGAAAGATACATTTTCCAAAGCTGAGAGGTTAATTCAATTCAGAAAAGCAGACCAAAAGGCAGGCTATCTTCAGAGTTTCTGTGGTTGAAATGCACCCTGATCAATTGGGTGGAAGATTTTTCTAAGACTCTCCTGGCTGATCAGAGCAAAGTAGACAGTGGTCACAGCCAGAGGATCCTGAACGTCTTGGTTGATAGACTGTTAGACCTGTAAGGGCACTTAGAGATTATTTAGCTTTAGCCCAACCCCATAGTTTTGTAAAGGAGAAAGTTGACAGAGAGATTAAATTACTTGGCTAGCATCACTCAGCTGGTGGGTGTAAGCACTCACCTGCCTTTCAGATAGAAATCTTTCTCACTCCCTCATCAAATTCTTTCAGGAATTACTGTTTTCCTTACTTGGTTTCTTTGATTTTATATTTTATAATGAGGATGATAATAATTCTTGGGTAAAATGCTCATATAGAGAATTCTCAAAATTGTTACTTATTATGTTTAACTTTCATTTAGCCTCTTGCAAAAAAGGTAGATGGCATTTTACATTTGGATTCACCTTTTCGATTTACAAAACACTTAAGTATCTAAGAGTTCCCAATAATATAAGCTATTTACTATTTAACACATTTACAGATAAGGCATGGAAGACCAGCAAGGTTAAATGACTTTGCCAAGGTCACACAACCAGGCAATAGAGAAGCCAGAACTCAAACCCAGCACTTTTTATTGTTTAAGCCATATAAACTGTGGATGGATAACTAAGGCAAAGGGGTCAACTCATAAAGTTCTTACTGATGAGGAACTGAAGTGTTTATTTGCTATCTCTCCATAAGAAGCTTCACTTGGCGTGAGATTCAGACTCAAACAGAAATCCCACTGCAACTTTATACGGGTATGGGGGCATTGGTTAAGCGACCTCTCAATTATCTCTTCGGTGTCATGGTGCGAATAATAACCATAGGTTTTCTAGAACTATCAATTGGCTAATATATTTTTTAAAAAAGCATATATCTCATTGTTTGGCATAAAATAAACACTATTTTTTATAACAGTTACCATGCTATTATTTTGAGCTATATTATCAGCAAGACATAAGTAATGATCCTCTTTTATCATTAATATGTAAATATATATGGTATTATGTATAGATTGTTATGTTTACGTGGGTCCCAGTATACATTGTCAGTAATTATTCTTCATATCTTCCAGAATACAAACCTCTTAAGTAAAGGATATTTGTTTTACTTTGATGTACAATATCTTCAATGACAAGATATGTTCATTTTTACAGCCTCAGAACCCAGCATGTTTCTGAAAGAGAATAAATGTTCAATAAACAGTTGTTTTTACTGAAGTAGGGTTTAATATTGACTTTAAATATAATCCTCACCCTAAGTTGGCTGGCTGGTTGGCTTGTTTATTTATCGATAGCATGAAATGAGAGGTATGAATTTGCCCTTTTGTCTGAAAGTCTCGGTTCCTTCATGTTTCATATTTGGTGAGCACCATGTTCCACTGTTATTTCTCTGGTGCTCAAAGATCTACTACGTAAATCTTGTAACATGGCCCTAGCTACTTGCCTGGCAAGCTTACTGTCTTCTCTGATGCCCCACCAAAGAAACTACTCCAGTGGTGGAGGAGAATTAACTATGTTACACTTACTGAGAAATGATGCTATACTTACTACTGTACTTCTAGAAATTTAAGAAGTTTAAATGCACAATTTTTAATTTGTAAGCTAGCTTTAGATGCATACTCATAAAATACAGTGCAACTGTTAAAAAAAGCTGAGTTTCTGTTTTATCTTACATTAATTTATTTAAAAGTGAGGTTGAATATATATAGACATATATACTTACACAGATATTTATACACACACACACATATATTTCCTATGACTAGGTAACTAAGGAAGAGAAAACCTGAGCCCGGTTTACAGATGTTTCTACCCAGTATTGAGGTACTGCCCAAATGGACAGCTACAGCCCTGCAGCCCCTTTCTGGGACATCCCCAAAGGCCAGTAGTGAAGGGAAATTCTCCCAGTGGACAAAACTTCAAGTAGGGCACCTGGAAATGACCTGGAAGGGGAAATGGCGAGAGGTAAGAGTCTATAAAGGTCTGTGGCCAGCGGTTTGGATGAATGGTCAGGAATTTGGAAGGAAAATGATTGTAAAATTGTTAACAAGGAGGTCCGGGAAAGAGGTATGTGGAAAGATATTTTTGAATGGCAAAGAATGTAAATATATTTGTGTCCCATATGAATGTCAGTCAAAGGATTGACCTCATCAGCAGAAGATTTTAATAATCAAGTGACCTTCCTCTGGATACCAGTTGCCTTCTGTCCCCAGTTATTCCTGTCTTTGCCCAGTGGGCTCACGGACAAAGTGGCCATGAGGGAAGGATGGAACTTGCGCGAGTGTTCAGCAACGTGAACGTCTACTCACCAAGACTGGACTGACCTCGGCCACTGCTGGGTGCTGAGTCTGCCAGCAGAGGAAACCAACACGAAGGCCCTGATACGGCAGCATTGCCAGGGGTGATCAGCCAGCTACCTGGTTGCAGGTTGACTGCGCTGGACTGTTTTTATCATGGGAGGAGCAATACTCCGTTCTTACTGGAATGGACACTCAATGTGGGTGTGGATTTTCCTTCCCTGCACATAATTTTTCTGCTGAAACCACCATCCATGGACCTACAGGATGCCTTTTCACCATCAGAGCATTGCCTCACCAGGCACACAACCATGGCCACCCGAAGCGCTTACTGAGGGAAAACGGAATGTAGACTGGCTAGTGGAAGAAGGTAGCTACAAATCTTAGCTACAACCATGTGACCAGTAAGACTATATATGAGTATTTCCTCCTTACTTTGATATGAATATGTTTGTGTATGTGTGTGTGTGTATGTGTATATATGTATGTCATGTTTTTGTTTTCTTTTTTCTTATCCCCTTATTATCTAATATAAGATGTATTATTAATAGTTAACTTTGTAACACAATATTTAAATTATTGGATATCAAAGAAGTAACTGGATATCAAAGAAGAGGGAACAACTCCCCAAAACTTTACATCTTCTTCTGGGGAAAAGATTGATGTATTTTCAGTTATATGCAGGATAATTGTCCCAGGTTAGGCAGAAATGTGACTATTTTTTTTTTACTTAGAGATTAAATAGGTTTAAGTAAATGTGTAAAAGTGCCAAATTTTCAAAGGATTGACCGTGATATTTTTATTGTGCCAATTTGACACACCAAGTTAACACATATTACTAGGTGTTGCCATGAAGATATTTTTAGAAGTGATTAAAGTCCATAATTAGTTAACTTTAGGTAAGAAAGATTAGCCTAAGTAATCTACATGGGCCTGGTTCAATCACTTAAGAGGCCTTAAAAGCACAGCTCTTTCCTGAAGATTAAATTCCACTCATGGACGGCAGCTTCAGCTACCTTTCCTAACAACCCACATGGTGGACTTCAGACTTGCCTAGCTAGCTCCTACAATTATGCAAGCCAAGTCTTTGCAATAAATCTCTTGATATGTGTCTCCTACTGGTTATTCTCCATTGGTTGAAACTTGATGGCACAGAATGTGTGCGTGTATGTATATGTGTGCATTTATTTATTCTTTATAAAATCGTCTGTCTACATTTTCTGGTTGAGAAGGTCATATCATCTTATTGATTTGTAAAGAACTTTATATATTAAAAATATCATCAAATATGTTTAAAAAAATTTTTAATTCTTTTTATTATTATTTAATTATTTTATTATTGTTTTTTCCCTTTATTGTGCTTTTAAATTTGCAGACCTTTTTAATTTTTATGAATTTATATTTATTAGTGCTTTCTTTTATGATTTTGTATTCATATTTAGAAATCCTTGTATTTTATATAAATTTTAACCTGCTTGACCCAATCCTATAAATGTAAGCAATATATGTCATTGATAAGCCTGGCAATTGCTAAGCAACATTCTATTACTCGTTACTGACCCTAACCCCTTTTATGAAACCTTGCGACATACTCCCTCAATTATTCATTTGGTCTCTCCAGTGTTTGAATTCCAGTCTTCTCCAAGAAGCTTTAATGCGGCCTGGCTTCTGCCTCGAGGCATACTTTGTTACTCCCAATAGACATTTCCAATTCTAGCTACAGCCCAATGTGACTAAACTCAGGTCCTCAGCCTTTAAAGTAGTTCTTGGGACAGAAAGAAGCATTAGACAGTAGATGTTTTTCATTATGGTTTTGATTTTTAAATTTGTGTTTTAAAAGGAAGTCCCAAGTCCTCCTCTTGAGTAGCAAGAATGAGATATGCCATAGGCTCTGCTTTCAGAGAATTGCTTGGGCAAAGCATAATTATAATGTCAAATAATAGAGGTCCGTACAAGGGGCTATGCAACAACAAGAGGCACCACCTAATCGTGCCAGGAGTGTGGAAGGGGGTAAAAGAAGGTTTCCCTGAGAAGCCAACAGATTCTTGAAGAATGAGTATGAAGCAACCAGTAGGGAATATATATAAGAATGGAATTCTAGGCTGAGGAAAGAGCACACACAAATGCACGGAGGCAGGAAAGGCTGAGGTATAACTATGGTTGCCAGATGCTAAGGCCTAGTTAGTGTAGATGCTTGCCGGGGAGGGATGGGAATTGAGGCCAAACATGTGGTCAGGTTGGGGCACAAAGGGACACAGGCACCATGGCAAGGCAAGTGGATTTGTTTCAAGGGAGTCCTGGATATCCACTGAAGGTTCTGAAGTCAGAGGATGAAAAGATCAAATTTGCACTGAAAGCACTCACCTCTAGCAGAAGCAGAGCTGGAGTGGGGAATCACTTGTGTTTTCCAGGCATAACAGCATGCAGGTTAGAGGTTTGTGATAATAGTCACAAGGCACTATTTCCTTGACTATCTTAGACCACTCCGACTAATTTTTTTTTTCCTAAATAGATTTGGGTATCTTCAAAGGTTTCCAGTTCCCCTGACTGTTCTGTGATGCTCACTATTTCCTTCCTTCCTGGTTGAGTGTGTAGGATTTCAAGACTTTCTGCAACTAAATCCTGCTCCCTCCAATCTACTTACTACCTGGGTGAACACGGTAATGAGGACCAAATAAGTTAACATGTGTAATGTTCCTAGAACAGTGCCTAGCATATAGTAAATGCTTAATAAATATTAGCTATAATAGCTGCAATTCTTATTAGAGAAGTGTTTTTCAAACTGTGGGTCACAGACCATTAATGGTACATAAGTCAATTTAGTAGGATTGACCAGCATATCTTTTTAAATTAAAAAAAATATATACATAGGACAAAATACAATAGAAAATACAGTAGATACAGAAAATATCAGAGTGCATTGCATGTCCAGGGTTAGAATTGCTTCAGGAAACTTTGTTTCAATATACATGGAGGTGTATGTACATATGTACCTGTGTGTACTGGTTGGGATAGAAAATATATTTCTCACTGTGGTAAATGGTCGAAGAGGCAGGTATGTTTTTTTTTTCTGCTGTGTTCCTAATCCCTGATTTTTGGAAAATAGCAGGAACTCAATAAATACCAATTGGAATCAGTGCATGGGTGCATGGGAACACGGGTTTCCTGTGCTCATAGCTCCCATGGCTGTCAGTGTCCTCCTAATGGGCTGTTTTGTTGCTAACATACAGTCAGGGGCCGAGGTTGCTGTTCCTGCAGCCACCCACCGGCGTCTACACCAAGGCTTTGCTGGAACTGAGGTCTCTGCCAAGGATACCTCTTCCCCTGGCTGCAGAGGGTGTTGAAATCAATGCTGCCAAGGACTACACATCCAATGTCCTGTCACGATTGAGGTGAAATTAACTTTTGGTTTTCACCTGCATCCACTTTGCCCTGAGACTCAGGCAAAAGGCTACAAGGCTGGCTGAGTACAGACACGCTGTCAATTTCAGAATCACCTCTTTCCTCTGATTTTTAGCCTATCTTTCTCGAACCAAAGCTCCCTTCTTTGTTTCTATCTTCCCTGAATCTTTTTGTTTTGTTTTATTTTTCTTGAAGGTTCTAAATCTATCCTGATAATAGAGCCCTAGTAGGGAGACTTGCCTACCTGGTTATACCTCAACATGCCCATATTCCATAGCAAATGCAACTGGTCTCACGCTGTATCGGGACCTCTTGCAATAGCCTGCACAGAATATCTCAAGGGCCTAAATTAAGTCAGTGGCAGTGATAACTGAGAGGCAGTGACATTAACCTGGGTAATTCAGGACAGCCGTCACTATGCATCCATTCAAGGACAACATTCAAAATATGTAACAATCAGTTTGGCATGAGCCCTGGCTAACAAAGATGATGCCATTAACAAGCACAAAGGACTCTCAACATAAACAGCACTGTGGTTATAAACCACTGTGCACTGGCTGACTCTCAGCATTGACTTCTATGATTGTTTTGGGTCGTATTTTCAAAGGTTCACGTTAACAGAGATTTCTAAGCGATAGTGTGGATGGTAGGGGACAAGAAGGAGAGCTTGATTTTTGAACTGCCCTGGCAGAGTGCAGGTAGCTGATAGAATGATCAGTGGCTATGTTGCTATGGGCTGGGTCAAAATGAATAGGAAACTGTGTTTGGCGATCTCAGTTTAAGTCTCGGGAGCAGACCTGGCCTTGAGAACTCACCAGAATGTAACTGCCTCTATCATACACAGAGGTTAGACTTCTGCTTTCTTAATCATACAAACCCATATAGTGCACAGACATTTCACCTATTGATCTTACTTTCCTGTGGACTTAGAGGGCAAGACATTTTACAATTCATGAAATTAGAACATCATTCCTAAGTTGATGATAAGCCTGCTAACTGTTCATTCCGACTTGGCCTACACATGCCCTATAACATTTCACAATGCCAGACCTTTCAAACTGCAAGATTAATTTTGGTGTGGAAAAAAAAATGAATTTCATTCCTATTGCATTTGATCTTTGAAACAGTAAAATTCGTGATTATTTGAGGCTCTCAAACTTTTATTCTTCTTAATTCACTAACCTTGGAAGATTTGTCAGTAATACAGAGAAAAATAACTAACCTGACCAATGCTAGTGTCTCTTTTATATTTTCCTAAGTGTTAAAACGTTAAATGTAACATTTCCATTGGTTGGAGTATATGGTTTTCATTTTTCCTCTGAGTTAAACATTAGCTATTTTTACCGGGACCTATTCTGTCCCCACATACAGATACAAAATTATACTTGTTCCTCGACAGAGAAAAGAAGAAAAAAAAAACAAGTTAATGACAAAGTATTTTGTAGATATTTGAGACCCAACGAGGAAACAGGAATGCTGTTTGCAATTTTTCAGTACCTTATCTATGCCCTCCCTGACTAATATGTTTTTTTCTTCTAGATCCTTCAACACATGTTAAAATGTCCATTTCCTCTTTGTTCCTCGTAAAGGAGATATGGAATGGGGATTCCAACTTGGTTAGACATGCTCTGACAAGCACACCCACAGCAACACATAAAGCATAAACCTGTTAAGGATTTCACCTTTTAAGAAATGACAGAGTAATTACAGGACAACATGTCCTTCATGGGTAAAAACAACAAAACTAAAGTGCTTTCAAGGCTGGCGTGGCCTACTTCTCTCCTGGCAAGCCGCATAAATCATCAGCTGTGACGGGACTGTTTCACGGCCACGCAGCACACGTGTGTGAGTGCCCGTGTGCACGCCCGCCGGTCGGAGTGCACGAGCACGTATCGTGGGTTAATACACTGAGCTTCAGGTGAGTTGAAACTCTGATAGCAAACCTCCAACACGTTTTACCTCCATCTCTCCCCCCCTTAATCTTTAAACCTCAGGCTGCTTTAAGAGGAAATTTAATCCATACATGTCTGCCTCATTTTCATTTAAATCGTCAAAAAAGTTGTTTTAAAAGAGTTCTTTGATGTCCTAGACTCCCTTGAGCCTTTTCTTAGCCTATTTTCTTAAAAACAGGAATTAGCATTTTCCCAGGTGCAGAGGAGCTCCGACTCTCTTCCTCCCAAAACACAACCCCACTGCCAGCCATCCCCCTCCCCAGGTCGCAACTGGAGGGAAAAAAATAAAAGTTGGAGCTCCTGAGGGAGGGCGGGTGGAGAAAACAGCTTATCTGAGGATCAGAAAACATTTACAAATATGAACTCTTAATGAAGGGCCCCACATTGAAGTTAATAATTAACATTTGTGCTCTTTGGGAACCTCGTTCTGCCCTGAAGACCCGCCCAGGGAAGTGCCGATCTCCCCTCACTGGGCCGGTGCTTGGATTCTGGGGAACTCAGAGGCGTGGGTCTCAATGCAAGCAGCGTTTCCTGCCTTATCATATTTTTGATAGACCTGCAGATATGCCCATGTTGAAACCCATATTTTTTGCCCTCCGGGTGGTACTTTACTTCTTTGCTTTGTGCCTAATGTGTGTGATTTCATTCTGACTTTCACATTCAGGACAGAACTTCTTAATCATTTTCAGATACACAGAAGTAGGCATATTCCATCTCACTGTGCACAGTATTATCCAAAGAGTAATCCATGTTTGTCTAAAACTCCAGGGTCCCCACAGTGAAGTCCTAACTTTAATCAACGGAGAAATCTCAGAAAATTGTTTAGAAGAAGTGTACGGTTAGAGAAAGAAAGTGAATATTGTAGTTCCTTGGTCCAGAATTCTTATTATTTTTTTTTTGAGAACTTTTAAAATAAGGGAGTTATGTTGCATGCATGCTTTTCTTTTTCTTTCATCAACACTATGGAAGCTCCACATTTCAGATTAAATACAATTAATATCAGAAGGAATGAATCTGTGATAGCACCTTCTATGAATCATCCCGAAGAAATCCACAGTCATCATACAGCAAGTGACAAATCATTATGGAATCTGGATGTAGGATGCAGTTCTGGCTGCTCAGAACAGTGAGGTATTTCTATATCTGCTTTGAAACACAAGGCTGATCGTATCACCCCATGTAAAACCTCTGGTGGTTGCTCTTTGCATTCAGGATAAAGTTCACTAGGGATTTGGGGGGTGAGGGTTAAACCCATGTCTGAAGGATGTGGTGGGCACTGTGGAGGGGTGGGACATGCTTGAAAAGTAGTTGGGGAGCGGAATTAGGGGTCTCAATAGGGGAAGGGAATTCCTCAAAAACTGATTTGTGTAATTAACTGTACATCTCAGTAAATTCACTGAAAATCACTTAATTGTACACTTAAAGTGGAGTAAAGGCATGATATGTAAAGTATACTTCAATAAAGAAAAAAAATACTGTCTATTGATGCACAAAAGGTTTTTAAAACAAAGATGTTTAAGTGACACGTCAACCAATTATTATACAGATATTTTATTGAGATCCTATGTAAACAAACTAAAAATAAATTGTGAAATGATTGGGAAAATTTGAATACTGGCTGTATCTTGGATGACACTAAAGAATTAACATTAATTTAAAATTTCATTTATGATAATATTTTTGTAATTATATTTTAGAGTTCTTATCTTTTATAGATCTATATTAAAATATTTGCAAATAAGAAGATATGCTGACTATTAAGAACAACTATCTGCCAACAAATTGGAAAACCTAGAAGAAATAGATAAATTTCTAGACACATACAACCTACCAAGATCAAACCCTGAAGAAATAGAATGCTTGAACAGACCAATAAGAAATAATCAAATCAAAGCAGTAACAAAAAGTTTCCTGTCAAAGAAAAGTCCAGGATTTTCTTTGGAAATTAACTGCTGAATTCTACTAGATATTTAAAGAAATAATACCAATTCTACTCAACCTATTTCAAAAAATTGAAGAGAAGGGAATACTTCCAAACTCATTCTAAGAGGCCAGCATTACCCTGATAACAAAACCATACAAGGATACAACAACAAAAAAAGAAAACAATGGGCCAGTATCACTGATGAACATAGATACAAAAATCCTCAACAAAATTTTAGCAGACTGAATTCAACAACACATTAAAAAGATCATTCTTCATAATCAATTGAGTTTCATCCCAGAGATGCAAGAATGATTCAACATATACAAATCAATAAATGTGATACATCATATAAACAGAGTCATGGGAAAAAAATATGATCATTTCAATTAATGACAAAAAAGCATTAAATAAAATTCAATATTCCTTTATGATAAAAACTCTCAACATATTGGGTATAGAATGAACATACCTCAACATGATAAAGGCCATATGAGAAAAACCAACAGTTAATATCATACCAAACAAAGAAAAACTGAAAACTTTCCCACTAAGATCTGGAAGAAGACAAGCATGCTCACTTTCACCACTTCTATTCAACATAGCATTGAAAGTCCTATCCAGAACAATTAGGCAAGAGAAAGGAACAAAAGGCATCCAGATTGGAAAGGAAGAAGTCAAATTATCCTTGTTCATAGACAACATGGTCTTATATTTATTATAGAAAAACCTAAAAACTCCACCAAAAACTCTTAGAACTGACAAACGAATTCAATAAAGTTGCAGGATATAAAATCAACATACAAAAATCAGTAGCATTTTTATATACTTACAACAGTCAATCAGAAAAAGAATTCACCAAAGCTATCTCATTTACAATAGCTACAAAAAAAAAAATTAAAATACCTAGGAATAAATTTAACCAAAGAAATGAACAATCTCTACAAGGGAAACTATAAAACACTTATGGAAGAAGTTGAAGAGGACACTCAAAAAAATGGAAAGATACTCCATGCTCATGGATCAGAAGAATTAATATTATTAAAATATTTATACTACTCAAAATGATCTACAGATTCAATGCCATCCCTGCCAAAATACTAATGACATTCTTCACAGAAATAGAAAAAACAATCCTAAAATTTGTATGGGACTGTAAATGACCCCAAATAGCTAAAACAGTTCTGAGCAAAAAGAACTAAGCTGCCGGCATCACACTACCTGATTTCAAATTATACTACAAAGCTATACTAACTAAAACTGCATAGCATTGGCATAAAAACAGACACATAGACCAATGGAACAGGGTAGAGAGCTCAGAAATAAATCTACACACTTACAGCCAACCTATTTTCAACAAAGACACCAAGAGTATACATTGGGGAAATGTCAGTCTCTTTAATAAGTGGTGCTGGGAAAACTGGATATCCATTTGCAGAATGAAACTAGATCCCCATCTTTCACCATATACAAAAATCAACTCAAAATGGATTGAGGACTTAAATATAAAATATGAAACTATTAGAAGAAAACTTTTGGGAGGCACTCTAGAACATTGGCCTGGGAAAAGATTTTTGGGGGTAAGATCTCAAAAGCACAGTAAACAAAAACATAAATAGACAAATGAGATTACTTCAAGTTAAAAAGCTTCTGCACAGTAAAGAAAACATCAACAAAGTGAAGAGAAATCCTACAGAATGAAGGAAAATGTTTGCAAACTATCCATCTGACATTAATAACCCAATTATATAGGGAATTCAAAGAATTTAATAGCGATAAAACTAATAATCTGATTTTTTAAATGGGCAAAAGACCTGAATAGACATTTCTCAAAAGTAGACATACAAATTACCAACAGCTATATGAAAAAATGATAAACATCATTAATAATCAGGGAAATGCAAATCAAAACCACAATGAGATACCACCTCACCTCGGTTAGAATAGTTATTATCAAAAATGAGAAAAAATAGCAAATGCTGATGAGGATGCAGAGAAAGGGGAATGCTAATGCACTACTGGTGGGAATGTAAAGTAGTACAGCCACTATGGAAAACAGTATGGAGTTTCCTCAAAAAACTGAAAACGTAACTACCATATAATCCAGAAATCCCACTACTAGGTATATATCCCAAAGAAAGAAAATTAGTGTATCAAAGAGATATCTGCACTCCCATATTTATTGTAGCACAATTCACAATAACCAAGATAAAGAATCAACTTAAGCATCCACCAATGGACGAATGGATAAAGAAAATGTGGTGTATATAAACAACACAGCTACAAAAAGAATGAAACCCTGTCATTTGCAGCAACATGGATGGAACTGGAGGCCATTATGTTAAGCGAAATAAACGAGGCACAGAAAAACAAATATCCCATGTTTTCACTTATATGTAGGAGCTAAAAAAGTAGATTTCATGGAGGTAGAGAGTGGTTTGCAGGAGCTTGGGGTGGGAAGAGAGGAAGAGAAGTTGGCTAATGGGTACAAAAATTCCAGTTAGAAGGACGAAGTTCTAGTGTTTGATAGTACATTAGGGATATTATGGTTAACAACAATTTATTGTGTATTTCAAAATAGCTAGAAGAGAAGAATTGTCATGTTCCCAACACAAAGAAAAGGTGTTTGTGGTGATGGATATATCCTCATTACTCTGATTTGATCATTACACATTGTATACAGGTATCAAAATATCACATTGTACCCCATAAATATATGCAAATATTTTATATCAATTAAAACTTTGTTTAAAAGATATGTTGTTGGTGGGGAAGGGTTATATATAAAACACTATTGGCCATGATTGGCCAATGGCTACAGTGGCTCATGAGAGTTCCATTATATTACTCTTTCTACTTTTTTTCTGTTTGCAAGTTTTCCATAATAATTTTGTTTGTTTGTTTTTAAAGAGCATGGTCTGCTAAAACATGGCTCTTTGGTGTCATCATTATATGTCACTTCTTTGGATTTGTCTGATTTTTCCCAGGGAGTTCATTTTTCTTAGAAGTTTTGCTAAGGGTTGCATTGTGCAAAAGTCCTGCCAGGGAGAACTGGACCCACAATTTGATCATTCTCTGTGGGGATCCTAAGTCCAGTCCAGTCAGCATAGAGCCTTCAATGGGCAGGTTGATGGGGCAAAAATGCTGTCCTCAGAGCACTCACAAGCTCCCTGTCATCAAACTATGCCTGCTTCCTAGAGGCCATGACCCAAGTTTTCTCAACGAGACTCTAGCCTGGAACTGAATACTATGTTGCTTTTCCATAAAGGGAGAGCTTTGCAGTGATTGTCTCTTACTGGAGCCACTGATCACCTGAAGTCTGTCCTTAAATGACTCCTGAGTAGAATTAGAGATTGGGTTTAGGTTGCTTTATTCAATTATTTATTCATTCTAGCAGCATGTATCAGGTTCCTTTTAACAGCTGGGCACCTTGCTAGAATGCTTGCAATTGACAGCTCATAACTCTATTAAGCTACGTTCAAACAAATTGAGTTTATCAATCATGTGAGCAAACTGCACAGGGAACAGGAGGAACAAATAGTTCCAAGTGAGAAGCAGGTAATGGTTCACTCCTGGATCTGTCTGGTGAACCGGAATGCTGTCGTCTCTGTACTGCACACACATCTCTACCCTGGAGGTTCCCTCACTGTTCAGGCTCAGATGCCTCCCCTGCCTCTCTGGGTCATGCAGGGACCATGTATTAATCATTTCTGTCATCCGTGTACTTAGAGCAATGGACACTCAAAGAACAGTTGAATAGTTTGACCAAATGATTGATATTTTTTATGGAACTGCTTGAAGTATGTACCATTTTAAACTCAATGTTTAAAATCAGCTTCATTTATCAGATACCTCCTTTTTCTTGTTTTATTATCATGGAAGTAGCAGTCATGCCGTATAAATCATGCCACAGATTAATTTTTCTAAATTAGGAGCAAAAAATCTGGGATCTATGTATCCCTAAAATCATAACACAAAATTCTGTCTGTATGTCCATGAATCTAATTTTTATGAAAAGAGGATGTCTAGTGTGCATAGGATTCCCAAGTATGGCCATAAATGATGCCAAGTCTCAGTTTTAAATTCTGGGCTTAGTTGTTTGTGCTGTATTGATCCAAGCTATCTCCTTTGCCACTTTCCCATTGGTAACTGGCATTCAGTCATGACATTCAGCACCAAGTTCTTTGTCAGGTAATTAGCAGTGGGGCAGGGCCATCAAGATTTTTTTTTTTTTTTCCTGCAAGTGAGCAGCAAAACTCCCTGGGTCTTGAATTGAACATTTGGAAAAATCTGAACACCCTGCTGCTGGGCTTGCAGTTCTGTTTTTTGTTCCAGTTTCTTTCCCTCTTACATCTCCCCTGATGTGACCATAAGTGGTCACGTGGCTGACAGTCAGATGAAGAAACTAGTGGTGCATTTAGCTCTCAGCATTCCTGGGTGAAAAACACCCAATGTGGATGAAAATTGTCCTTCACAATCACTCTGATGTGTAGAGCAAGAGGAAGGAAGATATTTTAACATTAAGGAGTCTGCAACAGTTTCATTTCCTGACATATTTCTCACCCAGCTGACACATAAGGGAAATGCCTTGTAACAACAGGAAGAAATATAGGGAGAAAAGAGGAAAGTTTTGCTTAAAATGGCCATCCCTTTTGAAGTAACCTAGTGGACAACAGAATGGTGGCATTCACTTTAAATTTGTGGAAATGAAAACCCATGTATAGATAACACAGAAAGAATGTTTCACATTGTCTGCTACTTTAAATTAAAGAAATGTTCCTAGTCTAGACTATCAGCAAACATAATAAACTTATGGAAAGGGAAAATTTAGGCTGATGGGCTAATACTCCAGTGATGCTTTTGGAAATAAAGCCATCGTTGGTAGCCATAGGTGGGTGCATGTTGTCAAGCGTCCTCTCTCCTAATCTCTACCCCCTTCCACAAAACCACTCAAGTTAGTTTCTGAGTGTTAACTCTTCAACATTTGTAGAGATAATTTGCTTTATAGAATGCTTTTTCTCCTTATGTCTCTTATTCTGCACAGAAGAAAACAAACTAACAATAACAAAAAACAATGTGAAGTAGGCACTATATTGTGGCTGTTTAAAATCTGAGGAGACCTGGGTTCAAAATGGTGCGTTAATAACCCAGGGAGTGTCAGGACTCACATCTGCGTTCCACCTCTCTGTCTTCCACCTGGACATGGCGTGTGTGCTGTGCCCAGTGCAGTGGGCCTGCTGATGGCCAAGCCCCAGTGCTGGCTGCCTCCTGAAGTCTGCACCTCTGTGTTGGGCCCCCGAGGAGCTTCCCTTCCCTTTTCTGAGTAATCACTGTTGCTCTGTGACTTTGCATTCTTCCTCCTAGAGACGCACTGCAGTGTTGGGAACTGTGTCTCTAAATCAACTCCTCTGTGCTATTTCCAAGCTTGTATCATGGGACATTCTTCATCTAAAAAGATTATCTGTGATAATCTGAAAGTAGTAACAAAAACATCAAACGTGCAGCATACGCATTTCTCTGCCCACTATCTCGACCCCCTGGCCAGCGATGCACCCCAGCGCAGCAGGACCCCCCCACATGCCGGCTCTCCCCGCTCTTTTCAGCAGCTCTTTATCCTTCCTGGTAATAAAATCCCCTTCCACCACGAAGAGCGCTCTTTGAAGATGAAAGGGAGCGCAATAGAGCAACCACTGTGGGCTGGCAGCCTAGGGATCCAGGTTAACTGAACCTCAGGGAAACTCCATTAGCAGTCCCCGCGTCAAATTGTTATGTGCTGCCTAGAATGAAAGTTATTTTAGAGCACACGACTTGCAGAAATTAGGTGTTTAGAAAGGTATACTAGAGAAAGATGATTTCGGTGGAATAAGAGATCAATAGCATTTACTTAGATTTAGGTGTTTCACACAAAATACTTTATCCCCAAAGCCACAGTGCTGTAAATATTATTGTTCTTAACAAATGTTGCCCTTTCTTAAATTAGAAAACTAAAGCATGGAGAACTCAGACATGTTCTCTGGCACAGAGCCTGCCAGAGGGTATAGAAGGAGAGACTTGAGTTTAAATTCTAATTAGGGGAAAAGTCCTTCATCCCACGTCTTCTAAATATCAATAAATGTTACTTAACCAGTCAAAATAGGGCAGACACAGAGGCCGTTGTAGATGTACAGAGTGTGATGCTGGATGGAAGCTACTGTGTTCACTGAAACATTGGCAAGAAGGCAGAACAACCCCGTTGTCCTGCCGACCCTTTGTTCTGAATTCCAGCATCCTTAGCTTTTCTCAGGGCAAGGAAGAAGGAAGGGCTCTCTCGTCCCCCACCTGCATCCTCCCCACCACTGTTGACACCACTAATAGGAGACCAGGGGCTCTGGGGATGGAAGCTGCCATGGTGGAGCTTGCACAGCCACCAACACCTGACCTCAGACCTCAGATCTCATGACATTTGGTTCTGTCGCCCAGTTTCTTCCATGAGGTGATGGACAGTCAAGGTTCACGTTTATGCCAGTCACAGCAATCCTAACTTTTCTTCCTTCCTTCCTTCCTTCCTTCCTTCCTTCCTTCCTTCCTTCCTTCCTTCCTTCCTTCCTTCCTTCCTTCCTTCCTTCCTTCTTTCTTTCTTTCTTTCTTTCTTTCTTTCTTTCTTTCCTTTTTGGCAGGGGAGGAGGAAAGACAGAGTCTTGCTCTG
>CAUYRT010055020.1:0-46232 GCA_963574885.1 Lepilemur ruficaudatus
TAGAACTTATTTCCCTGCAGGGGTCAGGGAGGGTAGGTCCCTGAGATCTAACTGTTCCTTACCTAGACTTTCCATGAAAGCTCTTGAATTTCAGTATGTGCTGTACATGGTGATGTGTCACCAAGTCCTCCTTCAAGGAAGGACTTGTTGCCCCAGCTTCCGTTGGCAGGCAGCCTTCAGTTGTCAGCCCTTCATGGAGTGTCTCAGATCAAGGTTACACTCTTCCTTGATGGTGATGGAGGCAGGGATATAAAGGCCTGGCAATGTCCACCCTGTCTGGGGCAACTCTGATGGGCCATCGCAGCTCCATTGCTCACAATGGGATTGGCCGAGGCTGTTGTAGGACCTGCATCACAGCTTGGTCTCTCCCTTACTGGGATCCCTTCCTGATCCCACTTTTCCCCAAGTATTGATCCCAAGGGTATACACTGTAATGTACCCCCTGCCCACTACACTCCATCCAGACCCTGCTTTCTAGGGAGGCAAACCAGCGACAACAGCTCAGGCTTAGTCTTCTCCATAACCTCCTATCTCTGTAGCTAAGGCAATGCCCACAGGGGCTGATAGCTGGAGGCACTTCCAGCAGCTGGGCAAAAAGTTCTTCCCTGAAGGGAGATCTGGAAGGCACATCACTGTGTCCATGCAGCTGGACGTCTCTCCACCCAGATTAAATGCACTGGGCTGGGGGCAACTTAATTAGGAATATTCATTCTTGGGGTAGAGAGGGAAGTAGACTGTTTTGGAGAAGTGGAGTAAGCTTTGGAATCAAAGAACTGGATTTGAATAATCTCCCATGGGCCATTTGAAAACTGATTTTAGACAAATTACTTTACCTTTGTGGATTTCATTTTCTCATTTGTAAAATGTGAAAAATAATGCCCATCTGTTGGAGCTGTTGTAAGGGTTAGTGACAATAATTTATGGAAGTTTCCTAGAGTAATGCCTGGTGCATAGTGGTTCTTTTCCCACCTGAATACTTTCTTCTCTTTCTCCTTGTTCCTTCCAGTCTATCATTCTAGAATCTTCCTGAGTAAAATATAAAGAATAAGAGAATGTTGACTTGTCTGGCTCAAATTAGGTATCATATGAAAATGTTTACTGGCCAGTCTACAGAAAGGTTTCTGGCAGTATGTCACAGAACTCTATCCTTGTATCTGAAATGTTTTTACTTATTTAAGTAAAGCTTATTTCAATTTTTCTCTTAAAAAGTTGTTTTTCCTTAAAAAGTTTTTCAAAAAAATTACACAAGCGCTGGATGAATACATATATTCTTAGTGTAGTATGTTCAAGCAGATGAAGCTAAAGTCACTCTTGATCATCTCCCCAGAATCATTACTGGTACCAGTTTGGTGTCTTTGTTAAGGCCCTTAAAAAATACATATGCACACATAATACATAGACATATAGAAATATTCCATTTTTGCTTTTACAAATATGGTATTAATATATATGTTCTGAATATTGCTTTATTCTCTTAACTTTGTATTTTTTTAAAAAGCTACATTTATTTATTTAACTATTTCCCTTGTTGGTTCCATTAGTTAAGGGAGGCAATAGGGGATTTTTCCAGTGCTTTCTCTGTCACAAACAGTGCTCTGCTCATTATTCTGTTCCTGCCTTCTGTGGACATGTGTCAGTGCTTCTCTAGTGTAGATACAGAGTAATGAAATTGCTAGATCAAAAGCTAAACACATCTCAAATTTCAATACATTTTGCAAATTTCCTTCCCAAAAGGCTATACTCTCACTAGAGTGGTGAGAGTTTTGCCCCATGCTTATGAACATTTGTTACAAAACTTTCCAAATTTTGCTAATCACATGAGCCTCGAATGTTTTCTCACTATTATTTAATTTCCATTTTACTGACTGCTAGTGAAATTGAACGCATTTTTATATGTTTATTGTTCATTTGTTTTTCTATTTCTATGAATTGTTCATTTGTCATTTTGGTTTCTTCTTCTTCTTCTTTTTTTTTTTTCTGAGACAGTCTTGCTTGGTTGCCCAGACTAGAGGGCTGTGGCGTCGGCCTAGCTCACAGCAACCCCAACCTTATGGACAGCTGTGAAGAAGTTTGATTGGAAGACACAAGGGTATGATTTAAGGCAATAAACTAGGGAGTGGGGCCTGTTTGTTCCGATTCTTCTTGGCATCCTTGTGTGACATTCGTTTTCTCTGGGTATAGGGCAGGATCCTTCTGAAATGAGGTCTTATAACCTATTTTCAGAGGAAAGTCAGGTTTTATGGCCCGCTTCAGGGAGAAGGGGTAGGGGGAATTCTTTTTAGTTCCCTGGGCCTACTTCTGCTATTTCTTCAAATGTCAAGTTACCGTATTTGTGGATCCCAACCTGTTTATTAAGAATATATGTGTGTGTCTACATTACACACACACACACACACACACACACACACACTCTGTCTTAGTTCCTTTTGTGCTGCTCTAACGATGCTGGCTAATTTATAAAGAACAAAAATTTATTTCTCACAGCTCTGGAGTCTCGGAAGTCTAAGACCAAGCTGCCAGCATCTGGTGAGGGCTTCCTTGCTGCTTCCTCACATGGCGGAAGACAGAAGGGAAAGAGAGAACGAACCTGTTCTCGTGAGCCCTTTCTAGAGTGGCACTAATCAGTCCATGAGGGCTCCACCCTCATGACCTAAACACCTCCCCGAAAGCCCACCTCCCAACACTGTTAAGTGAGGGGTAGACAAAAACTCCATGCTGATACCGTCTCAGCACTCAGCGAGATCGTAAGGGGCACACAACAGACGCTGCTGTTCATTGACTGTTTATGCCTCTGTTCTTTCCTTGTCATGAGGGGACCAAATAAAGGAGGAACAAAATAGTATCTACCCCGTAGGCACGATTGGCTTGATGGGCCTGTGACTTGTGCAGTTGTACAGGGCCCTGGGCTTGGTTGAGTGCTCCGCCATCTCCATCCCGAAATTTTTAATTTTGAACAGAGGTTCTGTTTTCATTCTGCCCTGCACCCCACAAACGATATAACCAATATTGTCCATAAGGCTGTTGGGAAGGTGAAATGAGAACTCAGTGAAGTACTGAGAGGACTCAACAATCATTAGATGGATACAATCATTTTTTTAAATAAGCAGAGACAACCAAGATAAGTGCATTATAAACATTTCATTTCATCATGAAAACAGTGGTATGAGATAAATAAGTAATCAGTCTCATTTCATAGATAAACTGAAGCCCAAGAAATTAAATAGCCTGTTAAAATCCCATAGCTCGTAAATGCAGAGCTTGGATTCAGACCCTAGTCCGTCTCACCCAAAGCCCATACTGCTGACCTGCCCTATTAAGCATTGGTTCCTTTGCTTCTTTCCCAGGGGACCCTCTCTGTAAAACCCGGTATTTAAGTTTCCTTGACACCTCTCAGCAGCCCAAGCCTCACCCCCCACAGGGGCTTCAGAGCCCCTCAGCATGATCCAGAATTTCCACGAGACCTGGGACTATGGGGCCACAGCCAGTGCGAAGCACAAGTCCCCTTCTCACCCTCAGTCATACCGTACTCACTCATCCCATCCTGTCCTGTCCCCAAGCCTGCCCAGAGTTACTGGCTCAGAGTTCCACAGCTGCCCAAATATGACCAGCCTGGTGACAACTCAGCTTGCTTCCTTGGCTTCCTGACAAACTTGGCTTCGATGACTAACATCTAACTGATACCTCCAGACCTACGTGAACATCCATGGAAGATCTGCTGGCATCGGATCCCGGGAAAGAGGCTGTTGGAGATGCCTGCCCCCAGGAAACTGAGGCCATGGCCATGTGTCCTGCGGCAGGGATCCCTTGCTTTCCTACGGTGCCAGGCCGTGACTTGCTCTGCCCACTGTTTTCCTTGCCAGAAAAGAGAGACGATCCATTCCACCACACTGCTCGACGCAGGCGGGCGGCTTGCCGTGGGGAAGTTCTGGTGCAAGCATGCTTATGGTGTGTGGCCTCTGAGTGGGGAAGTTCATACGTGAGCGTTGCGTCTCTTGGATAGTGAGGTTTGAATTTTGAATGTGACAATGAGACTGTTTGTTGTTTCAAAGCAATTCCCTAAGTGGCTGTTTGCTCAAGACTTTTGTAGTGTGAACAGAGATTTGGAGGAGGGGGAGAAGCCATCTGCTCCAGAATAGTCTTCCAGTGACACGATCAGATGACTGCAGAGCAAACTGGAGGGAGTCCAGCAGAAAGTTCCTGTCTGGTGTATCCAGCCCCAGCCCGAGATCTCAGGCCATTGTGTTTAGGTGGACACCCATGGGTGGGTTTCAAAGGCGAGGCCACGATAGCTGGGTTGTGACATGAGAGCAGAGAATGCCAAGGAGGGAAGAGGGTGAGCTTTCTCAGCTCTGTCTCACCAGCATGCCATTCAGAAAAGTGAAACCATCTTGCATTTAAATTAAAAAGTGAGCCTTCGGAGAGGCTCAGTCTCTTTCCATTATGCCTTTAGCTATACATGTGATTACAATTAATTTATCACATCAAATGAAAAAGTTGCATCCCTTTATAAGTTCACGATTTTATTTGTTCATCTTTTGTTACTGTTTAGATTCTGAAATCTATTTACTTCCCTTACAATATGAGACAATTTTCTTGTTTTTGAAATATGGCCTGTCTCAATTTGCAAAACATCCTTGAGTCTTATTTTTTCCTCTAAATATATATGTAATTTTCTTTCTTTCTTTTTTTTTTTTTTTCTTTTTTTTCTTTTTTGCTATTAGGCATTCATGCAGCCTCACTTGCTGGGAAATGAGTTCACACATTTGGAGTTTCCAAGGAGAGTACAGAGAAAGGAACTTGGAAAGAAGATGCTCTACAGGGACTTTAACATGACAGGCTGGTAAGAACATGCCTCCCTCTGCCTGGGCACCACCACAGTGTGCGTGAAGGAAGCATCACCAACTATAAAAAGCCACTTCCACGGTTTGGAGAAGGAGATGCAGCCAGAGACCTAGGTTTGTGGTGAAGGACGAGGGGCCACGCCTGCTTCTGGGGCTTTCGCTTAGGACCAGGTCTCAAACCACAGGCGCCGGTTTGCCCCCCTTGTCCTCTGAGACCCTCCTTGGGCGTACTGGACCCCATGAAGCTGACCTGATTCCTTGCTTCACATGGAGCAAGCATTAGGGGGCTTCTGAAACACATTAAGCTTTATGTGTTTAGGTCAGAGTTATTAAAGAGGTAGAATGAGCTGAAAGTTTATGGAGCCAGACTGGCTTAGGTTCGAATCCTGACCCTGACTTTTCTAAATGAGCAAAGTTGGATAGAATTCGCAACCCCTAGAGCCCATTTTTCCATGGCTAAAGTGAAAAAATATATACGCTTTGAAGGGTCATTATAAAGACTAGAGGTAATGAGCTATTCTCATTAATTTGTCACATTCAGATTGAAATAAGAACTCTTGCCAGAGGGTGTCTGATTCCCAAAACACACCTGGACCGTTTCTGTAGTGGATCAGTGGCTAATGTTGACTAAGACTTCATCTATTTCTTCTATCTGAATAATAGGTATGATGATAAGTACTCACACATTGTAGGGTTGATGTAAGAATTAAATGAGAGAGCCGTGCCTGGCACATAGAAGTGTGGGTGAAGATTTGCTCCTGTGCCCTGAGATCCTAACGAGTGAGCCTCCTGCCTGTCTGGAGGACAGTAGGAGAGTGAGACAATGGACTCTCTCCTCACCATATCTCCAACAAGGACAAAGAAGTAGATTTCATTATCACTTCCTCGTTGACCAAAATAGCAATAACAGATGGTCACAGCCCAGATTCCCATGGCGATAACTTGGCTGGGGATCTATCCTAGGGTACATATTGTCTTAAAGGAACACATTGAGCTACCCAGGGAAGATAAGAGGCTGATCTAAGGGGCTTCTGGTCATCCTTTGCCAACCAAGAGAATATCGTCACCTGTACTCACTCTTCTTCCTCTAGAACAAGGTCAGCAAACTACCTTATTTGGCCCTAGTCAAATTCTGACCTCTACCTGTTTCTATAAATAATTTTTTTAATACAGTTATACTTGTTCGTTTACATTTGATCTGTGGCTGCCTTCACACTGCAACAGGGCAGTTGAGTAGTTGCAACAAACCTAAATATTGACCCCTGCTCTAAAACTTGAATGGGTTTATCAGAAAGGGTTCGACATGTTTGCAGCTCTGAGTTCTGGAGTTTTGATGCCCGAGAGTTGTTATTCTCACTGTAACTGGGTTTTCTCCTAAATTCATTTTCATTCAGTCAGTAAAATCAGCATTTCATGTGGAAAAGTTTAAGGTGAAGGCTAGTGTCATTTGAAAAAGCATAGTGAAGTTTGGTCTGGATATTGTAGAATTTGAAAAGATTGGACGGTTAGGAACCCACATGATTGTAAACACATAAACAAAAAAAGAATAGATCTAAAAGACAGCAAAGAAAACAGCCAAGTAGAACAGGAGAGACTATGGGAAACAGACCGAGTTGGCACTGAAGGGACATGGTAAGGGGTGTGAGAAACCAGACAGAGAACTTTAGGTCTACTGGGGGAGGCTGTCAGCTGTTCTTGTATATTCTTGAGAAGAATTAAATGAAAGCAATATTTTTGAAAGGCTAGCCTAAGAGAAATTTTAAGGAGAGAGAAAGCAGATTGAGGTACCCCTAAGAAAACTATCATAGAAATATTTATGTGAGAGCTCAAGATGTAAATAGAGGGATGGAAGTATGAAACAGAAGGAAAGGGAAGGAACAAGAAACTAAGCGATGGCCGGGCGCGGTGGCTCACGCCTCCTAGCACTCTGGGAGGCCGAGGCAGGCGAATCGCTCAAGGTCAGGAGTTCGAAACCAGCCTGAGCAAGAGCGATACCCCCCGTCTCTACTAAATATAGAAAGAAATTAATTGGCCAACTGAAAATATATAGAAAAAATTAGCCAAACATGGTGGCATATGCCTGTAGTCCCAGCTACTCGGGAGGCTGAGGCAGAAGGATCATTTGAGCCCAGGAGTTTGAGGTTGCTGTGAGCTAGGCTGATGCCACGGCACTCTACAGCCTGGGCAACAGAGTGAGAATCTGCATAAAAAAAAAAAAAAAAAAAAAAGAAAGAAAAAAAAAAAAAGAAAGATAAAATGTTTAGCCCAGAGCTTAGAACATGTAGAGCCCACTGAATGTTGGCTTAAAACACACATACACAAGCTCAACACAAATGCACACACACCAGAGTAATCTCTCAAACTGGAAACCACCTTTATAACAAAGGGGACAACTAGAGATCCACCTCTTCTTGTCATTCAGCAGGCAAGAGTGGCCCTGGGACATCTTTATGTGTGACCAGAAATACTGCTATACATTTAACAAATGAAACTAAACATTCCCCCGACCTTCAACATTTGACTCTCCATCATATCTCATCCTACAAGGTTATATTTCAAATCCTAGCACCCTTGTGGTTTAAGAGGACCACACGTCTAGTTCTAAACAGTGAATCGTGGCAGTGACCAGAGCATGTGTCTGTTCAAGACCCTTCACAGCTCTTTCCCACTCCCACCACAACTAGCAGCATGTAGGTGGAAGCTCCTCTGTCAGCCCAGATGAGGACGACTTGGAGCAGATCCCCCAGCTACCCAGCAATGGACATGGAAAATGATAGAGAAATAAACTTTATTCTATGCCTGCAAGCTCTGGGGGTTGTTACTACAGCATAGCCTAATCTAGCCTGACAGATAAAGCAATGGAGCTCTTAGGCTATAGAATTATTTTAAATCTCTTACCCCAAACTTTTTTTTTAAGAGGCAGGTTCTGATTATGGCCCAGGCTGGAGTACAGTAGCACAATCATAGCTCACTGCAACTTTGAACCTCTGGGCTCAAGCAATCCTCCCACCTCAGCCTCCCAAATAGCTAGGACTACAGGCATGCATCACCATACCCAGCTAATTTTTTATATTTTGTAGAGATGGGGTCTTGCTATGTTGCCCACGCTGATCTCAAACTCCTAGCCTTAAGTAATCCTCCCACCTTGACCTCCCAAAGTGCTGGGATTACAAGTGTGAGCCACCACGCCTGGCCCCAAAACTTAAGACCCTTTATTCCCCTGGCTTCTGACAAGCCACTCTCTCCACTTCCTCATGGACCCTACCTTCTCTCATCAAAGCCATGCTGTTAACCAAGGTTTCATCCTCAGCTCATGACTCTTATTCTACATGCTCACCAGGGAGATCTTACCCACTTATTTATCCATCTGGCTGCTCCACAAGGATCAAATATGCAACACATCCAAGCAAATGCATCAACTGCCCAGCCCCCTTCAGACATGCATTTCCTCCTACATGCCCCACCCTCCGTGAACAGCACCAAATTCTAGTAACCCAGGCCAGGCACCTGGCAGCCATGCTACTCCCTCTCCTTTACCCCAATCTCATTTGACCAACCAGTCTTGGCAATTTTACCTCCCTTAAATGTTTGTTGCTGCTATTGTCTGGGGAAGAGGGAGATTGTTCATTTTTGCTTCTTTAATGTTTATTACTGTATGCCAATGATGCTCTATTTTAAAAAAGAGGACAAATAGTTTAGTCCAGACCAAGAAACATGAAAGCTTTAATTTCTGAGTACACAATGAAACCATGCCAGTAGCAACCTACAAGGTTTGTCTCAACTCTTTAGCCACCTGTGTAAGTAAAGGTCTCAAAGGACTGCCAAAGTTTTCCTTCTTTATTAAATTCCCTAAAGCATTACTCATTATTATGCAAAGTTTAAGACAAGGTAAACCTCACCAAGCATTTGTAACTGGTTCTCTTCTTCTTGCTATAAATAAATCCGTAAGCTTTATAGTAAGTACCCCCTAATTCATCTCTACTTTTTCTAACTTGCTTGATTTTCTAAAATTGAAAAAAGTAACCCTGGTATACTAAAAACCAAAGCCAAGGTTTCACAACACCTTCAGTTAAACTACCTTCAATTTCCCTAATCAAGGTAGACCACGCAAATGTTATCTGCACTTGCAGTAAAGAACTCTGAGTGGCTGGTGTCTTTTGGTTAGTGTAACCATTACACAGCAGTATGTGCTTGTCATCCCTGGCCTTCTTCAGTCTCAACAAATATTCAGAATACTTATTCTCCACATAGAAGAGTTCTCACAGCAGCACACTCAGTTACAAAAGGACCAAAAAAATTTTTTATTGCTTTACAACAAGCCAGCAACAAACACAACTGAATACTTATAAACATGACTCTTCTAAATTCTCAGATGGAATTCCAAGGCCAGAATGTGCTCCTCCACTTAAACTGCATTTGTTAAAACTGAAATCCACAACTTCTAGCAAGTACTTTAATATTCTCAAGCAGAATCGACACATTAAGAGGCAAAACTTAAAAAAAAAAAAATACCTGTATCAAACTCACTGCCTATGTCTGATCACATAATTGAAAAGCCTTTTATGGTCAATCCAGGCAGTGCTATTAGTGCACATTTTAAGTGACCATCTTGGGCACTTTTAAGAACCTAACACCTTTTTCTTTCTACAAACTCTGCAGAAAGAGCTGTCAAGAAAATTGTTCTAAAATCCAACAATGTACAGCAACTCATACCTTATTTCCTCCTCTTTCCTCATGATGGAAAATATAGTCAGCCTTTAATTTGGCCTGATAAAAGCTGTAAAGACTAGGCCTATTTGTTCCCACGGTATAAACAGGAAGCCCAAACTGATTATTAGGCAAGAAAGGGTGATACTTTTAAATACTTCATATTATTCTGGAAACACTAGCACTTTCCTTTCAGTGGGTACCAAATAACCATGGAGTAAGTCACCATTTTAATAATTTTAATTCAACAGCAAGAGTTATCTGGCAAATATTCTTAGTACTACCTGAAAATGGGGATGAGGGTTGCCAACAAGATTTACATGACTTGCCCCAAAGTGTAAATTTAAAACTTGACTGTTGGGGTAGCCACCAACCTGAAATTTCTTACTCTAAAAAACATTACCAAATCAAACCAATTTTTTTTTAAGTCCAAGGTTTTCTCTTTCTTCCAGGCAAAGCACAGTATTTTTCTCTAATATACTAGTCAGGGTTTTGCTTATTAACTTATGTGGATGGCTTTATATTTCTCGATCAAACAGTATAGTTGGCTGATAGGAAAAAGATTTTACAGTTTAGGAATATCTCACAGGACTTGTTAATTCAAGATGTGGCTGGAGACAATTTTTCAATTTTTAATTGCTGCAATAGCATAATGTTAAGGCAACATCAGAAAACAGAGGTGTTTGAAAACACTAAGCCCTACTCCCTGCCTGGTAGAACCAAATGATAACATGTTACTAAATCTTTTAATACAAAAACTTTCCAAAATAATCTGTCAAGCTTGACTTTGCAGTTTAATCTTTCATGATTTATGGCAGTGAGAGAGAACTTGGGCTATGACTCCCTTGGCAAAAAAAATTCAATATCTGATTTACTCACAAGGCTTAAAATAAGAAAGGGAAAATATAAAATAAGTTTTCCTTGCTTGACAACCATCCTTTTTAATCATCGATTTTTTACTGTATCCAGGCTACACCTGGGCATGGATGGCTAACTTGGATATAGAAAATTTAAAGCGTCACATCTGGAAGAATCACAAACGAGACAATAAACTTCTCAATCAGTACATCAACAGTCAGGGTAAGCAAGAAAAGGGCTTTACCAAGAGGTTGACATTTACACTTTTTGACACAACTGAAATACACTGAGAATTACAGAGCAAAGTCACTGAAACAATGAAGAAAATTTTGTCCATGTAAAGGCTATTTTTTTACCCCCAAAAAAGTGTTTCAATTCTGATACTCACACCACACAACTGGTTAAGAAAATAAAGCGCAGTGTTTAGCAACTGGGCAACCTAACTACTGCAAGAGGCACTCTGTGCTCACCCCTCCCTGGCAACCACTGAGGTCAGCAAGGCCAGGCGCAGGAAGAGCCTCCTATTTTTCAACACAAGCCGCTGCCGTCTCTTTATTGAAGCCCCGGATGGAGAGGTCATAGACCACCTCCTCCACTTTCTTCACATCGTATTTCAATCCATCATAGCGCTTCCTGAGGGAGTCATTTTTCAGGTTGAGAAGACGGAAACCGGAATCCAGCTCATTGATGAAGGTGGAGATGTGGAGAGGCCGGGAGTAGTCTCCGGCAGTCACGCTGTTGACCGACAGCCTCGACTACACAAGGAAGGAGAAACAGGCGCATTACAGTGTGGCTCCCCTCTGGCATGTCTTCCTCCAGATCACAATAGAAGAACCTTAGGCGTAAACAGCCTTACTGATGTTCTATCTCACAGTTCATGTTAGCACAGACAAAACAGGACCTTCTCCTGAAAAGAACCTCACTGAAAATGAGACAATTTCTGCCAACTGAAGATTTAATATAACTAACATCTTCTAAAATTTCTCTCATTTTTTACACTGGCTGTTGTGCAATAAAGTATGTGAAATTATGCAAGTGTCAACTTTATAGCTCCTCTGCTAATGTATGGAAGTGTGATCACAGCAGTTCTGCTACCCCTTCAAATCTAGGCCAATGATTGCATTTCTAGAGCCCACCTACTGAGCTCCAACTCTAGTCACCCAGAATCAGTAAGACAAAGAGATGGGATAAGAAGCTAAAATTAAGTCACTGCAACATCATCTTGAAGAACAGATAAGATTTATTTCAAGACCCAACTCAAGATTCCCCTTCTCCATAAAATCCTCCCCATTCTTCCCTGACCTACCCCTTTAGTGCATTCCCAAACACATATGGTATTAAAGACATCTCACAATTAATATCGATGAGGAGCTTCAAGTTTACTGATCAGGTGTCACCAACAAGCCTGAGGCAAGTGATACAGCCTGCCAACGTCCCCATCTTTCTAATTGAGAGTTCCTCAAACTTTTACCACACACACATCCACCCGTATAGACTCCATTTCTGCCTCCCCTACAGGCAAGGCACTGGAATGTTAAATACAAGCTGTGTGTACAACTTCAAAGACATATCCTTAAAGTGAGAGGATATGCACTTTTCCCTATTTCCTCCTACTACTGGCTAACGATGTGAGTGACCAGAGCTAGAGCAACAGTTCTGGAACATAAGGGAGAAGCTACAAGCTAGAAGGACTGAGGGCCAAAGATTAGGGAATGACCATACCAGCCCAGGACTACTTTCCTCTGGAGAAAGGACCGGCAGACTTTTTCTTAAGCAGCCAGACAATAAATATTTTCACCTCTGCAGGCTGCACAGTCTCTGTCACAGCTACTCAACTCTTCTATTGACAGCTTTTTTTCTTCTTTAAATTTTAATAGGACAATTTCCCCAAGAGAGATTAAGGGGATAAAGGATAAGAATAAATTCTACAGTTATACAGGTAAGTTGTTCTCCAAAATGATTAGATGAATTAACACGGTTACCAGAACATACGTCTTACCATTACTCTAAAAGAAAGAGGTATTATCATCTTTTAAAAATTCATACATTAAGCCAGGCACAGTGGGACACACCTATAGTCACAGCTACTCAGGAGGTTGAGGGAGGAGGATTACTTAAGCACAGGAGTTCAGGATCAGCCTAGGCAACATAGCAAGAACCCATTCTCAAAAAAATCACAAATCACACATTAGTAAGTATGCACACCTACTTCATCATGTGGACTGGCTTTTGACACCTACCAAACTATAACATGCACAGTGCAGTCATTGATTATGTGGTGATCAACAAATGGCTTAGAAAAGAATTAAGACTTCCTGAATTTTGGTACCCATTTTAAAATGAAGTGGAAATATCAGCGAAGTGGAAATATCAAAAAAGCAACCACCAAATTACTAAGCTTACCAGTTCACTAGCAAGAATTAGAACTCCTGAGAGGTAATCTTCTACATCCAGATGAAATCCTTTCTCCCGATCTGGCTCAACTAAAAAGCATCAAAATAAAGTCATGATGTGAATGCAATTTAAGCTTAAGAATATAAAAATATAATTTCTCCCTAAGTAAATGAAGAAAGGATGAAACTTTTAAAAACTGGCTCCTGAATGTGTTCACACCCTTGGCAAACTAGACCTCACTATGGAATTTTCCAGCTCTTAAGCAAAATCCAATTTTTCCTTCTATTCTTATCTCAAAAAGTAATACCAACAAGAATGGTATCTGGTTATGTTAGAGAATATCTCTTCTTGTTAGAAAGTACATGCTGAAGCAATTAAGGGAGAAGTCATTATATCTGCAACTAACTTCCAAATGGTTCACACAGACAGACATACACACACACAAAATTAGAAGACTATGCAGATATGGCAAAATGTCAATAAGTGGTAAATCTAAGTAGGGTGTAAACAGGTATTCATTGTACTATTCTTTCATCTCTTCTGTGGACTTGAAATTTTTAAAAATTAAATTTTAAAAACTAAAAGAAACACCCAAGTAACAAATGAGCAAGCCACTCACTGCATATTTTTAGTTTTTGTTTCCAAGTATAGTTGGCCCTCCCTGTCAACCAATCATGATCAAAAAATATTTGGGGAGAAAAAATATTAATACAAATTTTTAAAAACAATACAGTATGACAACTATTTACCTGTTATATACCTTAAATATTATAAGTGACCTAGAGATGATTTACAGTCTATAGGAGGATTTGCATGGGTTGTATGCAAATACGTCATTTTATATAAGGGACTTGAGCATCCTTGGATTTTTGGTATCAGGGAGAGTACTAGACCCAATCCTCCTTGGATACTGAAGGATAACTGTAACTGGTTTTCTAGTTAGTTCTTTTTTAATAAATAGAAAGTACAAGCAGGAGCCCTTTCCACCAAACGCTAAGCTACCATGCCTGACGCTACAGATCCCACCAGTGAAGATACTTACTGCCAAGAATTTCTGTAACCGCTTCTCGAGTCACTAGTGTTTCTGTTTCCAAATACACAACAAATGCTGCCAAGAAGACCAAGCGCTGCAACACAAACCTCCAGTGTTCATGAAATCTGCATGAAAGTAAGCATGTTTAGGTTTCAAGGTTAGGGACCTTGAGAAAGACTGGTTTAGCACAGTTATGTCCAAACAGTTTAGAAATGGGAACCTTTTTCACATAAAATTTTATGTGAAACCCAAATATATAAAACAGGTAAGAGCAATATGACATTCATATAAGATGGATTTCGTATAAATTTTACAAGTGCAAATATGTAATATTCACTTACCATAAGTTTCATCAATAAGAAGTATGATCTAATTTTGATGAATATGAGAATTTACAATTAAAGATTATGCATGACATGGGCAATTGTGCTGTAGAAGTTTAATCAGTAAAGAAAATGTTACTCTGAGAAAAATAAAAAGTTGCAACTGGATTGATGACAACTGCAACTGTGTATGAGCCTCAACATCTAACTTGTTTCTAAATTTTGTTCTTTTTTTTTCTTTAAAATAAAAAAATTCCAACAAAGCCTCCAGATATTGTTCCTACATTTTGATTTGTATGTAAGATATCAAGAAAATCCTGATTCACAAAATTACCATTTGCAATCACTAAACAAATGGACTTAAAACTTCAGGATGCTAAGCTAGAAGCCTGAAAAAAGAACACGAAATTTTCCAACCTCTGGATATTAATGTTATGCCTCCCGATCTGCAAATGTGGCAACAAATTCAAAAACATTTCTCTACATGATGCCAGTCAAACAAAACCTTCTGAGGGCCAAATCCAACCGGAGGGCAGCTTGTGTGTGACCTTCAGACCTTCAGAGTAGATGATCTTTAAAGACCCTACCAGTTCGTTCTACTTCACTGTGCTTTAGTTATATTGACTTAAGCAAGGGTAGGGAACTTAACTCTGCAAAGGGCCAGGCAGTAAATACTTCAGTCTTTCTAGGCCACTTTCACTGTCTGTCACATATTCTTACCTGAGGGTTTTTCTTTTGTTAACAACCCCTTAAAATATAAAAGCAATTCTTAGCTCCCAGAGGCAGCTGGCCACCAGCAGTTTCCAACCCTTGCCTTAAAGAATCTTCTTGTGAGGTTACACTATCCACCCCAACTATGTGTGTGCCCTCCCGTATGTGTGTCTTAAAGAACATCTTTTTCAGTAAGAAAATGCAAGTAGAAATTCTTGATTGTTATACCATAGTTTATCAACACTCAGATGCAATTTTTCCCAGTTTAACACCTATGAAATCAGGATACATTTCACAATCCACATTTCACAATTATGACTGGCAAAATTTTTCTTCCCTACTGGAACATAAAATAATGGTTTATCTTAAAATTAATGGTGTTGTAGAGTCAATGAGATATGGCATAAAATAGTAGCTAAATATGTCATTTGATAGTGAAATTCAAGCTTTCAGGGAAAACTCAACTCCACATATACAATGTCACCTGATCTCATAACCTTAATAGCATAACCATGGTTCATCCAATTTCACAAGAGAATGGAATATAGCAAAAAGATCTTCTCGATTTTGACCTTCATACCATTTTCTTTTTAATTACTTTTCCATTGCAAAAGTAGTACACATTCCTTAAGAAAATTTTTAAAGTAAAAAGGAGGAAAAAACAAAATCACCAATTTTGTCACCATCATCAGTCTGATTCTTTTTGTTATTTATTCTATGTAGAGGGATGTTTACCTAGTTATAAGCAATACATATAATTTTTTTGTCTGCTTTTTTTTTACTTAACATTATAAAATAATGCTACTTTTCTTACCTGTAATATTGTTCAACAGGAAACTTGGTCTTCAAAGATGTTAGATGTGTTTTTACTGTACCAAAATGTTCTCGAGCTTTCAAACACCTCTTTGGAACTGATCACAAAAGATAATCAAATGTAACAATAAAAAACTTACAAAATTTCAAGTACAGTCCTTGCCGAATAATCTATGTAGTCTATTTAGAAGTTAATCAGCTTTTTTTATTTTAACCTCACAACCAAATGTACATATCTCTGCTTTTCAACCTGGCTCTCAAAAATATCATCTCTAGTTTTCCTACTGATTAACCACACTGAAAAATAAACAAGCAAAAACTTGCTGAAAGGGAACATGTTAGGAAACACATTAGTAATTAGTAAGTTGTCATAAATAACGTCATCCTTAAAGGGCTGTGCACCAGCTGCTGTTCCTATTCGGTCCTCAGAGGATTCCTAAAACTCAACTGCTTCCAGCTCCCATACTTGGTCAAAAAAAAAGCCTTTACCATTATTCATAATCAGGCTGACCAACTCCATACCATGGAGAAAAATGGCTTGCCTCTGACACCAGTAAGTTACATTATTATATCATTCTCTAACTGAAAATGTATTTCAGCTCTTTTAGCTATGCTGGCTGCACCTTACAATAAAGGTTCCATGTCTAAACTTGACATATTTGATTTTCATTCAAGGGGCAGGCTTAAACACATTAACTTGAGAACGTTTTATACTGTCTACCTCATATTTACAAAGCATATTAAAAGGTATTCAATCATGGAAAGGTTGAATTCAAATACACAAAAGGGCCAACAAAAAACAAAACAGCTAGATATACAAGAGTTATTAAATAGCTCTAATTATCATCATCAGAATTCCAACACAACAGAAAACATCCCTATTTAAACTACACTATGTGGAAGAGAAAAATCAACCAAAACACAAATACTAATAATATAAACCTATAAAATGATCAAATCACCTATTTCTTCAATTTTTACTCACCATAAAGCACAATGGACATTTTCATAATAAAATATCTTCTAGATAGAAATTAACTCCCTAAATAAGAGATTGATAAATTGGATAAAATATATTCAAAACCAAAACAAAGAACTTACTGTCCTGAAACCCAGCACCCTGATGGACCCCTTGCAGTAGAGTTAAAATCTCACGAGCTGTTTGTTCTAAGCTCTGTACAACTTTTCGGATTTCCTAGAGAGAATTAAAAATCAAAATCAGATAAACTCAACGTAATTACTATCATAGACTCATATCAAACACTAGATAGCTTATTTGATCTCCCACACCTTTGCTTACATTGAAAACGCTAATAATCTTCACAAGGACTAAACTTATACAAAAAATAACCAGGTATGAATTCTGACTTTTCCACTTATTTCCTCTATGATAGTTTAGGAAGTCACTAAAAAGCCTTGGAGTCCTCAGGTGACCAGAATAACAGCCAACCACCCACCCCAATTATCCAACTGGGACACTATAAAATGAAGACTTAGATGCAATACAAGCGTAATTTTTCACTAATTCATGTTACAAATACTGAGTACATTTATTTGCTAGGCACTGTGTAAAATATTGGGGAACCAAGTAAACAATCCCTTCCCTCTGGCAGTTTATCGTATAATGGGGGAGTTAGATATTTTTTAAAATAATCACCACACCACCGGGAGAGGTGGTTGAAGCCTGTAATCCTAGCACTCTGGGAGGCCGGGGCGCGAGGATCGCTTGAGCTCAGGAGTTCGAGACCAGCCTGAGAGAGAGCGAGACTGAGACCTCGTCTCTACTAAAAATAGAAAAATTAGCCAGGCATGGTGGTGCATGCCTGTAATCCCAGCTACTTGGGAGGCTGAGGCAGAAGGATTGCTTGAGCCCAGGAGTTTGAGGTTGCTGTGCGCTAGGCTGATGCCACAGCACTCTACGCGGGGCTACAGAGTGAGACTATGTATGTATGTATGAATAAATAAATTAAATAATCACACAAAAAAGTTGACATGCTACTAGGAAACATGACAAGAAAGAGATCATTTAGATTGTGAGATCGAGAGAGTGAATACGAGATAACCAGGAAAAGAACAAGAAAGAAGCAAATTCCAGGAAAAGCAAACAACACATGCAAGAGTCCCGAGGCAGGAAACTATCTGTAGCACTAGAGGAACAAAAAACAGGTAAAGTAACACAATGCACAAAAGGAGGAAGCGTAAAATGAGATTGGATTGAAAGACTTGGTAGGCCACAGGAGAATGGATTTTTATCCTATGTGGGATGAAACGCCATAGGACAGTTTTAGGCAGGAGAGGATCACATGTGCTTTTAAGACACCAACGACAAATACACGAAATGTATTTCGCGGCGGCTGAAACTCTGGCGAACCGAGCATTTGACAGAAGTGCTGAAAAGAAGGAAAACTGATACTCGAATGAGGCAGGTGACGCTGAAAAGCCGAGACCCGAACACAGGGAATCAGCACAGAACAGTAGAATCCGGGGCAGGGGCGAACGGGAGCCCTAATGCGAAACTAGAGGGGAAGCAACCCACCCTCGGAGGCGTCCCCACCGCCCGCGACTGAGCGACGCAGAAGGGCCGGGCGATGTGGCCCAGCTAGGCAAGGAAAGGGAGAGGGGGTGGGAAGGGAGGGGCTCGCCTCTCGGATATCCTGCTCGGCAGCCAAGAAGCCCTGCAGCTCCACGAAGATCTCGCTCACAGACATGGCGCCGGCTGCGCAACAGTCAGCCAGCGCAGCAAGGGCGGCCAGAGAAACGAGTTCCGGAGACAACCAGTGTAGTCAATCGCAACGACCGAAGACGCCGCCGCTACCGCCGCGTCCACCCGGCCCTACGCTACCGCCGTCGCTGGGGTCCTTCGAGGTCCGCGGCGCGCCGAAGGCCGGGCTGTCCGCCGCGCTGCCTGAGGGGCCGCCTGCAGCGACCCGTGCCGAGGCGCGCGTCGAGAGGGCGCGGGAGGGGGATGGAGCGGGCGGGGCTTCCGCCCGGGGCCTTCAGACCGGCATCGCGGGGAACAGCCCGCAACGGGGGGCCTCGTGGCACGTGGGCCCAAGCGGGGCGGGGAAGCGGGGTGTTAGCCTGTGCGTTTGTATTTATTTTATCTGCAGCAGCTAGTGGGGGAGAAATTCTTCACGACAGAACTGTATGTGTAATAAAGCAAGGTGCCGAAGGATGTAGAGAGATTGCAGCCTTCGCGTAAAGATAGGGAACGATGCATTCAAATTTGCAAAATATGCACGAGAGAATAAAAATACGTAGGTAGGACTGTGAGCAGGGGATGTATAGGTAGCAAAAAATTTCTCTATGTAATTCTATTTTATTTTAACGTTCTCTATATGGTTGAATTACCTATTTTTAAATGAAATGGGTTTGTAAGCATGTGCAGTGCTTCCACTCAGCACCTTCCTCTCATTCCCCTCCCCTGACACAAGCAGTGTAACGGTTTCTTCTTTGTCCTCAAAGAGTTATCCCATGCACCTGCCGTGCACACACAAGTGCGAGTGATGTGTTGCACTCTCCAGATGAATTAGAATGATTCTTATCAACTAACTGATCCTTCACTGCTTGCTTTGTGCCAAACATAGTCTAAATTTTTTACGCGAGGGATCAGGAATTTATTATCATTATGTGAGAAGTGGAGTGGATACTATTGTTATTTTACAATTGAAGTAACTATGGTAACAGAGATTAATTGACTTGCCAAAGATTGGTTCAGTGTCCAAGCTGGGAACCAAATGCTTTGTGTTAATCACTGTGCTATTATCACCTGTCTACCATTTAGCAATAATAGTTGCTAGGGACTTTAAACACTTTATCTTACAGAAGTAAGAGTGGTTGTAAAATTAATAAAAGAAAAAAAAATAAACACTTTATCTGACTTGGCCCCCACAATGTTACTGTGTGACAGGCTAAAAAAATTCGGTTTTAGCAACTTTCCCAAAGAGGATTTTTTTTTTTTTTTTGCCTGCCTACCTCCAATATCATGTGCTGTTTTGTGGTCCAAAAATATAGGCAATAGAATCTCATAATTCACTCCAAAAAAAGATAAAAATAACAGTAGGAGCTAATATTTATTAAGACTTAGTATCTGCCAAACAAGTTCTTAGTACTTTTTGTGTATTAACTGACTTCATTTTTCAAATCTTGCAACATGTCCATCCATGCTAACTCAAAGATTGTGAATTTCAAAATTCTAGCAGGAACAGGAGTCTGCCAAAAGATTTTTTCCTGAAAATCTACAGTGGTTTTTGTCAGTGTCTCCTGAGAGTGTCTTTTCTCATTTGTCAAGTTAGATTTGGTAATACTTATCTCTAAAAGTGAGGAAGGTTACCAAAAATGTGTGCAAGATGACTTTCTCTATGAATCTGACTATTCTAGATACCTCATATAAGTGCAATCTTACAATGTTTCTCCTTTTGTGTCTGGCTTATTTCACTTAACATAATATCTTCAGGGTTCATCCATGTGCCAGAATTTAATTCCCTTGTAAGGCTGAGTAATACCACATTTTGTTTGCCGTTCATCCATCAGTGAACATTTGGGTTGTTTCCATCTTTTGGCTATTGTGAATAATGCTGCTATGAACATTGGTAAACAAGTGTCTGTTAAGTCCCTGCTTTCAGTTCTTCCAGGTGTGTACCTGGAAGTGGAGTTGCTGGATCTTATGTTAAATATGATTGTTTATTTAAAAAATTAAACATAATTCTGTTTTTACCATACTGTTTTCTACAGTAGCTGCGCCTTTTTACATTCCCCCCAGCAATATATAAGGGTTTCAATTTCTCCACTTCCTTGCCAATACTTGTTATTTTCTGTGTGTGTGTGTGTGTGTGTGTGTGTGTGTGTGTGTGTGTAATGGCCAGTTTCATGGGTATGAAGTGGTATCTTATTGTGGTTTTGATTTGCATTTTCCTAATGACTAGTGATGTTGAACATTTTTTCACATTTGTTACCCATTAGTATATTTTCTTTGGGGACATGTCTATTCAGATCTCTTTGTCCATTTTTTAATTAAGTTGTTTCTTTCTTTTTAGAGTTTTAGTAGTTCATTATATATTCTGGATATTAGTCCCTGATCAGATATATGATTTACAAATATTTTCTCCCATTCCTTGGGTTGCTTTTTTCTTCTGTTGATGATGTCTTTTGATAAACAAAACTTTAATTTTGATAAAGTCCAATTTATTTTTTCTTTTGTTGCCTATGCTTTTGATGTCATATCTAAGAAATCATTGCAAAATTCAATGTCATGAAGATTTACTATGTTTTCTTCTAAGAGTTTTATAGTTTTAGATCTTTTTTTTTTTTAAGAGATAGGATCTTGCTCTGTCCAGGCTGGCGTGCAGTGGTGCAATCATAGTTTGCTGCAGCCTCATACTCTGAGCTCAAGCCATCCTCCTACCTCAGCCTCTAGAGTAGCTGGGACTATTGGCACATGGCACAATCCTTGGCTAATTTTTTAAATTTTTTGTAGAGACAGGGTCTGGATATGTTGCTCAGGCCAGTCTCAAACTCTTGGCTTCAAATAATCCTTCCACCTTAGCCTCCCAAAGTGCTAGAATCATAGGCGTGAGCCATTGCACCTGGCCAGTCATATTTTTTAATTCACTCACCAATCTCTTTCAATTGGTTTTTTTTTTTTTTTGAGACAGAGTCTCACTCTGTTGCCCGGGCTAGAGTGCCATGGCGTCAGCCTAGCTCACAGCAACCTCAAACTCCTGGGCTCAAGCAATCCTTCTGCCTCAGCTTCCCGAGGCCGTCCAGTCTGGCCATGAAAACACGGTGGTAAGAGAGGGTTTTATTGGAAGAGCTGACTTTGCTACAGTCTGGGAAGCCTCCCCTTGGGAGTTGGGGGGTGCAGGAGGCAAAGGCAGTGAGTGGAGACGACTGCCTGGAGGGAGGAGGGAGGAGGCTCTGGTCCTCCCCACAATCCCTCCCACACTCTCCACCTTGCAGGCCTGATCCCCTCTTCCACACCACCATACCTGCCACCCTCCGTGGTTCCAGAACAGTACCACTGCTGTCCCCTGAGACCAGCTGTGCATGGACTTTAGTCTTCCTGCTTCCTCTGCAATCCACTCCCTACCTTCGTCTCAACTCAATTGCTTGCTAGTAGTATTTGAAAAGTATAAATAGCCACAGTCCTGCTTAAAACCCTGTGAACCTCCTGCATTTACAACAAAACCCTGAATTTTATACCTTGACACACAGAGCCCTGGAGCTCCAGCCTGCCCCCTGCCACTCTTCCCTCAGACTTGCTGGGCTCCAACCACACTGGCAGGTTCCTTTTTTCCAGCCCTAATGACACTGTACAGGGCTGTCCCCTCTGCCGGATGGTGGGCTCCCAGTTCTTCACCTGCAACTTCTTCCAGCCTCCAGGACTCAGCGCCAATGTCACCTCCTCCAGGATGCTCTCCTGGGCCACCCACCATGCCTGTCCCCAACGGGGCTTTTAAGTCTCTCTGAGCCTGGACCCCACCCTCAAACGTCCTTTACCCACCCCTCCAGCCAGGCTGTAAGTTCCCTAAGGGCAGCAGCACAGGAACAAACAAGAGAGGCTCAAAACACAAGTGAGTAAAAGAAGGAAGGAATTAAAAAAAAACGAATGGTTAGCAAGATATCAAGAGCACTGGTACCACTTTGGAGAATTTTTATTTTTAAACCACCTTTGAAAGGTATGAATGTAATTTCTTTCTGTTTTTTTTTTTTTTTTTTTTTGGTCTGATCCAAATACCTTGGATTTTTTTTGTTTTTTAATACAGGATCTCACTCTGTCACCCTGACTAGAGTGCAGTGGCGTCATCATAGCTCACTGCAGCTTCAAGCTCCTGGGCTCAAGCTGTCCTCCTGCCTCAGCCTCCCGAGTAGCTGGCACTACAGGCGCGCGCCACCACGCCCAGCTAATTTTTGTATTTTTTGTAGACAGGGCGGGGGGGGGGGGGCGTGTCTCGCTCTTGCTCAGGCTGGTCTCGAACTCGTGGTATCAAGCGATCCTCCCGCCTGGGCCTCCCAGAGTGCTGGGATTACAGGCCTGAGCCACCGCGCCGGGCCTGCGATAGTTTTAGACATTCCAAGCAAAGCCAAGCCGCGCTCCGCCAGCAGGGGGCGCACGAACTCGCTCGGCTCCACCCCTCCCCGGCACCCGCGCCCGCACCTCGCCGCCCCTGTCCTGCCTCTACTTCCGCTTTGGAGGCGTAGAGAGCCCGGCATTTCCGGGCGCGCCGCGTGGAGTTTACAGCATTGGCAGCTTTCGGCATGGCGGCGTTAACTGACCCTCCCGGGCCGATGCTGTCGTTGTACCCGCAGGAAGACGGCGAGTTTCGAAAGGAGGTAACGCAGGTTCGCCGCCGCAGGACGCAGGTAAGCTGCCGCCGCGGCCAGACTCTGCGGGGAGGCGGCGCACCGATGCTGGGGTCTCCCGGAGCGGGCGGCCGCTAAGTCAGGGACAGGCCTTGTGAGCTGGGAGGCCGAGGTTCTGAGAAAAGGGGGTTTACGCCGGTCGGGGAATAATGGGGGTGTTTGGCCGCGTAGGCCTTCGTCTTCATACGGAAGGTAAGGGAAAAGTACTGGAGGGGCACAAGAGGAGAAAACCAGACCCCGCTGGAGGGAATGAGCACTCCTATACCGAAATCAGCCCCAGGTGAGGGCTGTCACGCTTCAGCTTTGCCCCGACAGTGGGAGCCCCAGGCTTAACACACCGTTCGGGAAGTTTGTATGCCTGGATGGTGATTTTGGAGTTCTTGGAAGACAATATCTGCCAAGCTCTATTTGCTCACTAGGGCCCATGATATCAAGTTTATGTTTTCTTTGGTTTTTAGCGTAAAATACACTGGAAAACTTAAAAAGTTCTTGCTACAGCATGTAAGGGTACAATGACTGAGACGCCGAAAGGTTAGTGCATATCGTGAAGGTTAACAAGCTTCTGGAAGAGTGTTCGATTAGGTGCGAGTAAACTGATCTGCACACAGAATTGAAGGGTACACTTCTGTGGAGTTCCCTGGGCCGAAGATTTAAAATGTCATGTTCGAAAATGTAATTGCTTATCCACTGATTCAACATGTAGTTACTGAGCTCTTAGATCGTACTGAGTGCTGGGATATGAGGCTGAGAAGACAATGACGGCTTGACGATTGTCCTTGTGGGGAGATAGACAGTAAACGGCTAATTCTTTAATTAGTACTGTGATAAAGTGGAAATACAGAGCAGGTTCTTGGATCGAGGGCTAGGAGTTTTGCAAGTTATGTTGCGATGTGATTTCCTTATTTTAAAAATATTTAACTTACCTGGTCTTTACGTCTTCAGCGACAAAAGCAAGAAAAACTTAAGTCTGGAGTAATCTATGTGGGCCACCTACCTAACACACTTCATGAAAGCCAGATCCAAGATTATTTCTCCCAGTTTGGCACTATTACAAGATTAAGACTGTCCAGAAGTAAAAGGGTAAGATTTCTGTAGTCAATTCAATTGTTTTGTGTCTCAAATGTATATCATCCTTTACAGTTTACAAAGCATGTTCACATATACATTATTGCTTGTCAGGCTTCATTCCCAAAGGGGGGCAGGGAGTGGGTGAGGTTTAGAATCTCAAAGAGCCACAAGAGCAAAGTCAGTATTATTGTTTTTGTTTTACATTGCCCAAATCCTCACCTTAAATTGACAGTTCTGCTAAATGAACTTCAGTTTGAGCACCAGGTTCATACATCTCTTTTTTGTTTGAAACAGAGTCTCACTCTGTTGCCTGGGCTAGAGTGCCATGGCGTCAGCCTAGCTCACAACAACCTCCAACTCCTGGGCTCAAGCAGTCCTCCTTCCTCAGCCTCCGGAGTAGCTGGGACTACAGGCATGCATCACCACGCCCGGCTAATTTTTTTTATATATATATTTTTAGTTGGTCAATTAATTTCTTTCTTTTTTTTTAGTAGAGATGGGGTCTCACTCTTGCTCAGGCTGGTTTTGAACTCCTGACCTTGAGCAATCCACCCGCCTTGGCCTCCCAGAGTGCTAAGATTACAGGTGTGAGCCACCGCTCCCGGCCAGTACATCTTTTTATATTAGCCTCTGTTACAGGCATCCCTATAATAGCAAAGGTTTATATAGGAAGTAGTTACTCTAGAGCCATGCTACTTGGGTTCAAGGCCTGACTCTACAGCTTGCTAGCTAGACAAGTTATATAACATTTTCATGCTTGAGTTTTATGATTTATAAAATATAAATAAAATAGCACCAACTTCCTGGGATCATTGTCAAATACTAAATGAAGTAATGAAGAAAGTTCTTAGAACATTGCCTGGGACACAGTATCCTTACCTCCTAATGAAAAATAGGTTTATGTAGTTTGTTTCAGTAATAGAGGAGTGACCTACTATATTGTCTTCCTGCGCACATAAGCTTTTATTGGTTGTAGCCATAGACGCCTCATTGTTGGAATTTTTCTCTTTTTTTAAATGCTATTTTCTACATTTCCCCACGTTGAGTTACAGTAGATAATTTGTTTAGCATGTGAGAGGATAGGATGTGCATCTATAATCTGCTAGTTGTAATAAAACCACAGGTTTTAAATTTTATGATGTCAGAGTAACATTAAAGGAAATTTAAAATTTAAAATGCTGTTACTTCTGCTATCTTAACCAAAATAACATTTTCCTTGTATTCCCCCTTCCTTTTCTTTCCCGCGTTTTCCTACTTGTATTGCTTGTTTCTTCTGTGGATATTTCAAGCATCCTGAAGTCTACTAGGGAATAATTTACTGAGTTATATCTGGATACTCAGGTATCCACCATTCGGTTCTGTCAAATGTCAACTTGATATCATACTTGCCTCAGGTCTTTGTGTAAGAAATAGATTATAGGACAGGTGTGGTGGCTCATGCCTGTAATCCTAGCACTTTGGGAGGCCAAGGCAGGAGGATTGCTTGAGGCCAGGAATTCAAGTCCAATCTGAGCAAGAGTGAGAGCCTGTCTCTACCAAAAATAGAAAAATTAGCTGGGTGTGGTAGCACATGCCTGTGCTACTTGGGAGGCTGAGGCAGGAGAATGGCTTGAGCCCAGGAGTTTGAGGTTGCAGTGAGCTATGATGATGCCACTGCACTCTACCCAGGGTGACAGAACAAGATCCTGTCTCAAAAAAAAAAAAACGAAGAAGAAGAAAGAAATAGATTGTAGTTAGACTTGAGGTCCCTTTTGTATATTTCCCCAGTCCTCCCTCACCTCCCCATGCCCAGAGAATTCCCAAATGCAGTGTTTTTCATTGTTATGTTTTTAAATCTTTATTACATGTTTATAATCAATGTGCATTATATAGTAGTCATTTTAAAACTATATTATGTATTATTTCTGTCCTGCAGCTTAATTTTTTCATATAGTAATCTGTTTTGAGCTTTATCCATGTAACTTGTAACTCTAGTGCATTTGTTATCATTGCTGTTTCTTTGCTTAATAACTAAAGTTTATCCATCCTCCTATTTAACATTAGGTATTTTACAGTTTTTCACACTTCAGGTGAAGCTGCTAGAAACATTATTTGCAGGTATAGGCAAATTTTTCTAGAATAGTGTTTCAGACTTTGGCCAACAATAAGAATAAGTTTTATAGCACAAACCAGCACATGTACACATTTATGTATGTATACATAACTAAAATAAAATTTGAATGAGATAATACTTAAACCATGTTTTTAGTGATACACTGATTTGCTCTTCAGTTTTCTAAAAAACTACTTTTCTGACCTACTAAGTTGGTTTTATTACCCCCCTAAAAGGTCAAACTGTGTGTTTGAAAAGTGTTGCTTTACCCCATATCCTGAGGGTCACTGAGTTAGAATGGTCATGGGTTTGTTTGGGGTTCTTTTTTTTTTTTTTTGAGACAGAGTCTCACTCCCTTGCCCGGGCTAGAGTGAGTGCCGTGGCATCAGCCTAGCTCACAGCAACCTCAAACTCCTGGGCTCAAGCGATCCTTCTGCCTCAGCCTCCCGAGTAGCTGGGACTACAGACATGCGCCACCATGCCCGGCTAAAAAGCCTGAGTTTCTAAGCTACTCTATCAGCCCTGAGCTGCCGACCTCTAAACTTTACTTTTAATATAAGGGTCAAACAAAAGTCTACCTCATTTAAGCTCCATATCCTCTTCACTTTTCTGCTACATGCAGCCAAGCATATTCATAATTGACCCAAGATTATAATTTAGCATCTTTTTATGCAAGGTCTGTAGTCAAGACCCCAACTTCTAGATATAGGAGAGGTGGGATTGTTTTCTATCAATCACTTATATTCAGATGCCAACTTGAAGTCAGTTTTGATATTAGAGATGATTTCACAGGGTTTGTAGGTAAGCATCTTCTCAACCCAAGGTCTTCTCTTCCAATATCTTTAGGCCGTGGAATCTCTGTGCACGTTTCCTCTACGCAATGCCCGTGGTCCGATGATGAGTAGCGTTTCTTTCTTGCCTTGCCCTTTCTAATGCAGCAGATTGCTGGCTGCATCTAAATACGCTCAATTACCATCAAGGCAAACCTGTGGCTAGAGCCCCCTGGCCAGGCAAGTCAACTAAAGCAAGTCGGTGCTGCGCTGGAGCAAACTGAACCCCTAACGGGCAATGCGGGGAAGCGTGGGGATGGGGGATGCTGCCCCAGCACTCAGATTTCCAGAAGCAGTTTAATGTCAGCCTCAGTGGGCTCCACGCTGGCAGCCTCCCACCCTCAACTTCAACTCCACGCCCGCTGACATTTTCCTCTCTTTCAAATTGGCAGCAGGAGCCAGGGAAAACCTAAATTTAACCTCCAGAGACCATACCACATGACATTTGTGGGCCTTACGTGTTCAGTTTAAGACTTTGAAAGCTAATTTAGCCATGCGATTCCTCCGTAAGTGACGAGGGTTGATACACCTGAACTTCTGTCATTGTTAGCCACTGTGGTATCACTCTGTCTCTTGAGACTTCATTCTTTAATAACTGCTATCTTAAACCCCAGAGAATAGCACTAATGAGTATTTGAAAATGCCAGGTTCTTGGCACCGTATGCTAGTTTAAAAAAAAAAAGAAAACTAAATAACACCCATCAGTGTAATGGTCACTCAGCCAGGGGTATGGGGGATGCATTATGCATGACTTGCCTTGTCATTTCCGTCTCTCCCTTGAATTCCCACATTCTAAGTACAAGCAATTAAGCGGCTCCTGGACCAAATCTTAATTAATTCGAGGCTCTGTGACCAAGGCCCTGAAATAAAATGCCAAATAAGCAATACATAAAAAAAAAGTCACTAAGCCATGAAGGGGACAATAATACAAGGATTAGCTTTGAAGAGATCAATGATGGCTGCTTAGTGACAAATTTCTCCTCTTAGTCTGGGTTTCCCAGCACATAACATGTTCAGGTTTGAAATCTTAGTTGTGAGTTCCCGGACTCTACCATCACGTATCTGAAGCTAAATAAATCTATTAGATAGCAATGCCTTGGGGTGGAGGGAAAACTTTCTTACTTATGTTTGTCTTTTCATCTAGGCTGTGGTAGGTATTCACAAAATACTGGCTAAAATGTTAAACACAATTTAATAAAGTCTCTGTGCACATTTTTGGTTTGAAAAAATTTTATTGTCTATCTTTAAGGTTTGCAACATGTTTTGATATACACATAGATAGTCAAATAGTTACTATAGTCAAATCAGTTAACATATCCATTGTTTCCCATAGCTACCCCTTTTCTTGTGTGTAGATTTAGGCAAGAGCACCTGAAATCTACTTATAGTAAAAATCTCAAGTATAATACAATGTTACTAAGTATAATCCTCATGTTGTACATTAGATCTCTAGATTTTTCAGTTTACTTATCTGCTACTTTGTAGCCTTCGACCTCGATTTCCTTCAGCCCCACCCCCTACCCTAGTAACAACTGTTTTATTCTCTATCTCTGTGTATTCTTTTTTTTTCTTTTTTTTTTTTAAGATTCCAATCCACACGTAAGAAGTGAAATCATGCAGTATTTTACTGTCTGTGTCTGGCTTATTTTACTTAGCTTAATGTCCTCCAGATTCATCTATGTTTTGGCAAATGGCAAGATCTCTTTTTTTAAAGCTGAATAATATTCCATTCCGTATATATATACGTGTGTGTGTGAATATATGTACGTGTATATATCATGGTTTTTTATCCATCCATTCATCAATGGACACTTTGGTTGTTTCCATATCTTGGTTATTGTGAATAACGCTGCAATGAACATGAGAGTCCAGATGTCTTTACCAGGCAGCAAACACATTTCCTTTGGGTACACACCCAGGGAGGGATTGCTAACTCTCCACACTTTGGACGGTAACACCAATGATCCACACTTCCTGGTGAATTTTGACTCTGCCCTGCTGATTATTTGATGTACAATCCAACTGATGCACATGAAACTGGGAGAGATCTGCTGGTTTGGGGATCTGCATCTACAATACGCTACCTTTATTGAATCTTCAGAAACTCTCGCTACATTTGATTTAATCTTCGTACATTGCTCTGCAAAATCACATTTATATTACTCTTTCCTCCGTAGAGTTTAAAGTGATAAAGTAATCTTACGCACAAAGAGTGGAATTTCCACCTGGCATGCATATGGTCACGGCCAGCTATTTGGCTGTGAACATTATCAAACTGTGTCTGTCTGTTTTATACTTTTCTGAGCATATTAATTTTTACTTTTCAAAATTGCCTGGTCACTGTCAATATTAGCCAGTGTCAGAAATTAACCAGAACAAACCCATAGAGCAAGTCTAACCTGCTCACTTACAGGTTGCAGGGCAAAGCTTGAGTCATTATACATCCTGTTAATGAAGGAAGATAACTCTTTGCACTGTATTCATTTGTTTTTGTTATAAACATGGTTACTTTGTGCTGACCTAAGACTTTGGAAACCTTATCAAGGCTTCTAGTCTCATTTTTATAGGTGCAAATCTCCATAATTACAGAAAGAGTAGTTGCAAGGAAGGAGGGGGGAAAAGAAGAAAAAAAATAAAGAATCTTGATACAGAGACACCAAAAACAACGAATAGCAGTTTATTTCCAGGATATACAGTGCCGAATGCAGAGGTCCTCTGATCAAATAAAGGGCAGCAGAAATGCAGGACCAATTTGACAAAACATCCCCACTTCAGGGAAATGACTATTCGTGGAGGAGAGACTTCAGCATTTCAAACAGCCGGGCTTGAGGTTCGATAAAGGAAACAGGGTAGGGTCTCCAGAAGTTGGAGCTGAAGTGCAGTCAAGGTCAGAGAGAAGAAATACAGGGGAAGAACAGCCCCGAAATTTAACTCCTGCTTTGAGGAAATCTGTTCCCTGAACTGCTAGAACACCTGGTGTGAGTTTGAGCTGAACGTGCAACTGTAGGCAGTTTTCAAAGCAGCGACTCCTAAGAAGTAGCCACTTCAAGAACAGTTGTTTTCCTCAGTCCACTTCTTATCAGTGTGTGTTTGTTCTGGATGGCTAAGAGACTTCCAATTAACAAATACATCTTCTGAGGGCACCATATTGTGTCTCTGAAAGTTTCAAAAGCAGGAGACTTTTTCTTTCTTTCTTTTTTTTCCCCCTCTTTATTGGCAAGAACCCCAGTTGGTACAGCTTTATTTTTGAGCTCAATCCATCAACAATTCAAGAGAATTAATAATGGATTTATATCACATGCTAGTAGTAGCATAAAATTATCTATAAATGTTTAATAAACATTCTGTAATGCTTTTGGAACACATGTTATAAATGATAAATAAATAATAATGGATTCCTTATGAAATATTTATCCTCAGCATGGTTATTGTTATGTTATAACTGCTCGGGAAGCCATTGCTAACAAAGTGAATGGAGTTATCAAAGTTATAGATATGTTTAGCTCACCATTCGTAATGAAACATGCAACACTTAAAATGAAGTAAAGACACTGGGAGCAGTTGTTGACAAATTGTGACTGTCGGAGTCCCCAGTCATATGTAGCAGTTCACAAACGTAAAAGAATTGGCAACCATATAATAAACTATGCCTCATGAAATGTTGGGACTTGGTATCTTGTAAATAGCGTGGACTCTTTATGGATTCTTCTTTGTGAATGGTAGCGCTGAAGCATGGAGCCTTTTCAAAATTTCCACAAGTGCACCAGGGCCAGGGCTTGGAGCAAAAGTTCAACAGAGGACTATGCATTTGATGCAAAAAGGACACTATTTAGTTGGGAATAATATACACATAAGATAGCCAGCGGTGAACCTCTGAGTTTTATGTTTTGAGTACTTATTTTTTGAAAGTCAACCAGATTTTTTCATTTTTGTTTAATGGAGGCATCATTTGTATATAGTAAAATTCATCTTTTGTTGTACAGTTTCATGAATTATGAAAAATGCCCACAGTTAGGTAGCCATTGCCAAAATCAAGTACCTGCTAATTTTTCCCATACCCCTTATAGTCTACCCCCTCCCCCACCCGCAGCTCCTAGAAACCAAGTGATCTATTCTCCATCCCCATATATTTACCTTTTCTGGAGCATTATTATGATAAATGGAACTGTAAGTTTGTTGGTTTTTGAGTCTGGCTTCTTTTCTTTAGCATAATGCCTTTGAAATTTATCCATACTGTTGTCAGTAGTTTATTCTTTTTTATTTCTGAGTAGTATTCCACTGTGTGAACATATTATAGTTTGTTTATAACCAATAGATATGAAGAGGTATCTTGCTGTTGTTTTGAGTTGCGTCTCTCTGATGATTGGTCATAGTAAGCAGCTACGCAGGCTCTCATTGGTCAGTTGTATATCTTCTTTGGAGAAACCTGTATTCAAGTCATTTTTTCCTTTTTAAATTGAGTTTTAAAAAATTGCCTTTTGACTGTTGATAGTGTCCTTTGAAGTATGAAAGTTAGGTTTTTGATTAGTTTTGAGTCAATTGTTATATGAAGTGTATGTAAGGTAACGGTTGAACATCACTGTTCTGCATATGGATATTCAGTTTTCCCAACATCAATTTTGAAAAGACTGTTCTTTTCCTCATTGAATGATCTTAAAATCCTTATCAAAAATCATTGAACCATATATACAAGGGTCATTTTGGAGTGTTATTACACTTTTGGTAGCATAGGAAAACTGCATGGGCTTTATGTTCATAAAAACCTAACTATAAGAGCTAAAACTATAAAACTCTTAGAAGAAAAGATAGGAGAAAATCTTCATGACGTTGGATTTGGCGATGATTTCTTGGATATGACACTAAAAGCAAAGGCAACAAAAGAAAAAATATATAGATAAATTGGACTTCATCAAAATCAAACTTTCATACTTCAAAGGACACTATCCACAGTCAAAAGGCAACCTCCAGAATGGGAGAAAATAGATGCAAATCATCTATCTGACAAGGAATGAATATGCAGAATATAAAAAGAACTCCTATAACAATAACAAAACTCAATTTAAAAAAGAAAAAAATAACTTGAATACAGGTTTCTCCAAAGAAGATTTACAACCTATTAGGATGGTTATTATTTAAAAAACCCAGAAAACTAGTGCCGATGAGGATGTGGAGAAATTGGAACCCTTGTGCATTGCTGGCGGGAATATAAAATGGGACAACCCCTGTGGAAAACAACAGGCATTTCTTCCAAAAAATTAAACATAGAATTACCATATAATCAATCTATCAGCTCCACTTCTGGGTAAATACACAAAAGAATTGAAAACTGAAACTCAAGATATTTATACACTAAATACCCACAAAAGCCAAAATGTAGAAATAACATAACTGTCCATTGATGGATGAATACATAAACAAAATGTGGTACATGTACACACGTGCATGCATACAATAGAATATTATTTAGCCTAAAAAGAAAATGAAATTTGGATACATGCTACAATATGAATGAACCTTGAGGACATTAGGTTAAATGAAATAAGCCAGACACAAAAGGGACAGATGTTGTGTGATTCTACTCATATGAGGTACCTAAAATAGTCAAATTCATAGAGACAAAAAGTGAAATGGTGGTTACCACGGCTGAGGGAGAGGGAGAAATGCAGAGTTATTGTCTCGTGGGTACAGAGCTCATTTGGGGGTGATGGAAGCTGTCCTGGAGACAGATAGTGGTGGTGGTTGTACAACAGTGTGAATGTACTTAATGCCACTGACCTGAGCACTTAAAAAAGGTTAAATGGCAAATTCTATTTATGTATATTTTACTACATTAAAAAACCCTCAAAAATGAGGGAAATTAGCATACAATTTTCAAAAGTTGTTCAAATAGGGTCCCATGAATCCCGAGGTTGTTTAGTAGAAAGTCTCTAAGAAGCCAGAGATCAGAGCAGCAGAGTATAGGTAGCAGGTGTCCCATGGCACTCACAGGACTTAACAACTTTTTGCATCCTCACAATTTCCCCAAGGGAACAATAATTCTCACCCTGCGCAATACCAAGAGTTAATATTTTCCTTGTATTATTCCATCCATCAGCTACTCCTTAGCTCCAACATTCACCAGCTCTCATGATTAAATGGGGACAAGGTTGAAAAGATGGCACATTAATTAATGATGAATTACCCTGGACCACTGCAGAGCTCCTCACGTAAGAGTCACATTAATAGTGAAAATCAGTTCTTCATTATTAAGGAGGAAAAGGAGAACTGAGAATGAGACCCTCATTTTCTGCTAGATATTATTGCCGAGCCGATTTAACATCTCGGGTATTAAGCTCTTCTCAAGTTCAGTGAAGCTTTACAACTATTAAAATGCTCAGGATTCAACTGAAACACCAAAAATAAAATGGAAGCTCATCTACATAACAAAGGCGGAGAGAAAGCAGGCATCTCATCAGCTTTCACCAGGTCTTTGCTTCTCAACAGCGCTGGAGTCTTGCAGAGCGAACACAACACAATCAGGGCATCCTTTGAAGGTAAGTGCCTGCTCTGGACAACCAGGATAGAGTGTTGTTGCACATGAAGATGTAAACATTCTAGTAGTGAGTACGTGTGTGGGGGACACATGGAGTGGACTAGATGGCTTTTTGAGGTCTTAGGGTGTCCCCATATGCACCATAGTGTCAGCTCTCTGTTTCACAAATGTCACTTTAAGCCTGAAAAGATCCACACTCTTCCAGCCCATGCAATCAAGTCTCAGACATTATCTGACATCTAGAAGAGGAGCTTAAAATGTTAATACTTTCAAGAGCCAGGGAGATCACATAAACCGGAGAAGTGGGGCAGGCATTATACAGTAGAGAGTCGTGATATGTCTAATGCACATGAAACATCTAGTATATTGTTACAGCTTATTATTATTATTTTTTGAATTATGATTCAGACATCACAATTTGATATAAAGAGAACTCCTTTGGTACTATCTCACTTTGTATTGAATCTACATTTAGTCAATCCTGTCTATACTTTTTAAAAAAGCAACGAGTTGGGTGTGAAAGCTCACAGGCACACAGAATACAGGAATGTAGGCAGAAGGAAAGGAAAAGATGAACTCATGATTGGGCTGAGCAATGCCTCTAGCTCTGAACTTCCTGATAGACAACAGAAAGTAGAGAAATGATGCATTAAGGCTTTCATTGTCTGATTAATAATTGAATTTATCGTGTCTTCAGGAGCATCAAACCTTTTAACTGAGGTGTCAGTATTAAGAAGGAACTAGGCACATCCTGGAAAGAGTACCACTGCATAGAGGGGACAGAAAAGCAGAGGTCCAGAGGAAACTATAGCCTTGGGTGGTGATGATGACGTAAATGTTGATATACACTTGATAGGTAAACTCATACTCATTCACTCAGCAAAGATTTGTTGTGTGCCTACTATGTGCTGGGAAACATTCTAGATAGCTGAGATTAATGAAGGAAGTTAAAAAAAATATTTTTACTCTTATTCTAGCAGGAGAGGGAAAATACGCACTCCTATAATAAATAAGAACCTTAAGTGTTATGTTGGTGACACACGCTATAGAAAAAAAGAAGAGGTACAGCAGAGTAAGAGAATCATATCTGATATGGAAATAGTAATAGATCCTCAAGATTGCTCCAAGAATCAAGTGAAACCATGTAGTAAAAGAGTTTTGCAAACTATTTTGTAAACACAAGTAACTAAAATAACCCAGAAGGGTATTTTCAGAAAGCTTCACCCACACATGCATGCACATACATTAATATTTAGCTTTTGGAATACCCCAAATGACACATCTATCCTGCTCTCTCTCCCAGTTATTTAATAATAAATGATCATTTGTTACTAGGGGACTACGCTTGGTTCTTAGCCAATAGCAATTAGGAGATGGCATTTCAGAAGGTAAGGAACAGAAATATGACCACTGCACCTTGACAGGTACCTCTCTAGTCCCCAGGACACTGGTAACACCTCCAGGGCACAACGGCCAATAAGCCAAGCAGAGCCTCTCTGCAGCCCCCCGGTAGCTGACTTCCCCTTCCTCCTCCAGTTGCTGATGACCGAAGAAAAAACAGTTGGACCATTTCTTTCCCGTATCAAAACAGGTGCTTGATGGTTAAACACACAAACTGGCTAACACAGTGTTCATTACAACTGAAACCAGCGAGCAAGGACAAGTTATGTCATTGGGCAGTTGTCAACAGAGTCAGCCAAACAACCCAGATATTTCATGTAGAGTTTTTGTTGAATTCATTGTCTTGTACAGAGCTACGTGGCCCTCATTCTGCCGAGCTCTGGGTTGGCAAGATGGTTGAGCCTGTAGGATTTCCCTCCTGGTGGACTGGAAGTGGAGTGCTTGAATAAGAAAGGAATTAAGCATGCCTCTAAGATTTTTTGTTCCGAACAGTTAAAAGGATGGACTTGTCCTCCATGGAGATGGGAAGGCTGTGGATACAGCAGGATTTGCAGGGGGAAAGAGGGGACCAAAAATTTAGTTTTGGAAATGTTGAGTTTGACATGTTAATTGTGCTTCCAAACAGATATGTTAAACAGGGATCTGTACATATATATTAATATATATGAGTCTTGCGTTTGGGGGAGAGCTCTGGACTGGAAATCTAAGTTTGAGTTACCAGCCAACGTATACGTGATGTTGTGTGGGAGTAGATGGCCAGTCCTTACAAGATGACATCGCTGTCTGTCTGCCAGAGTCAGTCAAGTGGTGATGGCAAAGAAAATAGAGGAGGAAAATTAGAGACAATGTTTCCAAGGAGTCGCGGTGCAAAGTTCTGTTAAGATCTGGAACACTAGCTGTAACACAAAAATCTATAGTTTACTACTGAGTGCCTGTAGTATTTCCCATTCTGCAGTAGACATCACAGCTTAACCCCAGTTATCCTAAGAACCTTGTGAGTAGGAATCATTTTCCCGATTTTACTGATGAAGAAAAGAACTCTGTGGATTGGGTGCTGCTTTAAAGTGGCTGAGTTTGGATTCAAACCCAAGCTCAAGTCAACGCCCGTCTCCTTGTGCTAAATATCTATACATGTGTCTTCTTACCAGTGCCTGCCCCCCCAACTTTTGGGAAGGGTAGGAGGTGAGGAAAAGAGAGACTTGGGGATTTTCTTATTCATTTTGTCTTATCTTTTGCAAATTAATTCAGTGGGAAAAAAGTAACATGAGCTCAATACCATATGTGTTTGAATTATTGGCAACCATTCTTATTTTAACCAGGAAAAGCATCACTTGGTAGAAATAAAGCGCCTCACTTTTACTCTACCTTTTCTCTATTATTAAAAAAAAAAAGCCGTGAAATTCTGTGCCTATTATTTTACATTGTAAAGTGATGAAGAATTAGAAAATTGTGAGATAGCAGGTGACAAATTGCAATCTGATGGGCCAACATGAACCTATAAAAATGTTATCAAGATGATATTAAACAGCCTGTTCCTTCCTTAGCATCCAGGCAGGAAATTGGAGCTATTCTTGCTGGGATATCTCATACTTTGATATTTTTCATTTAGATAATGCTATTTAAAATTTAACTGGATTACTGGTAATTTGTCTTTGAAAATGATGTACCTAAGTGCTCGGCTCAGAAGATTCTTTACCCAGTTTTCAGTGAAAGGGCTTTGGAACTTTCTGGAATTTCTGGAACTTTTTCGGGAGGGAGGAAGGCATGGTTGTTTTGTTTTATCTGCTCCAAAGCTCCTTGGGGTTTTTTTTGTTTGTTTTGTTTTGTTTTGTTTTTCTTTTTGAGACAGAGTCTTGCTCTGTCACCCAGGCTAGAGTGCCGTGATGCCATCATAGCTCACTGTAATTTCCAGCTCCTGGGCTCAAGGGATCCTCCTGCCTCAGCTTCCCCAGTAGCTGGGATTACAGGTGCACACCACCACACTCAGCTAATTTTTCTATTTTTAGTAGAGATGGGGTCTCGCTCTTGCTCAGGCTGGTCTAGAACTCCTGACCTCAAGCGATCCCCCCACCTCCACCTCCCAGAGTGCTAGGATTACAGGTGGGAACCACCGCACCTGGCCAGCTCTTTGTTTTTAAAGAAAGAAAACCATGATTCATATTTTGTTATGTGGCAAGTGGATGTAAAGTACAATTGGGTCTTTAGTAAATATTCTATGGCATGATGTGTGTCGATGTAGCTCATTGTTATGTCTCCAGAGCTCAGCACAGTGCCTGTCACACAGTAGGTACTTAATTCACATCAGTTGAATGAACGAATGTTTTATTCCTCTATATTAGAACCTGCACTTGGCATGGTATCGAGCACAGAATAGATGCTAAATTAATATCTATTGCATTGAACTACTCAGGAATCAGGTGGATAACACCTGCCTGCTGCGCAGAATCACCTCCATGCAATTTCAGCTCACACCACACCTCTTTTCTCGCGGTGATCTATGGAGGCCGAGACAGCTGTCTTCTAAGACTAGGCTTTTTCTTGCAAAAAGGAGAACACCTGTTATTGCCTAAAAGTAGAATTAGAGATAGTGGGATTTAGGGTGGTGTTTGGTAAGTGGGAGGATGATCTTATAGGTATGATCACAAATTTATGTGTAACAGCTAAAAATAATTCCCAAATGAAAAGCTCTAGCGTATGGAAATAATAACATAGAAACCATCTGGGTTCGACTCTCAGAATATATTTACAAAGCTTGAGAAGAAAGGAAGAGGATGAAGAAATTCCTTCCTTTAATCACAATAGTTGTTGAGCATGTGTTAAATGCCACGCTCTTTGCTTGGTGCTGAGCTACACTGGGGACAAGGAAAAGTACCTGACCTCATAAGTTAGGTATACAAAAGTGCACCTGTCGGGCAAGTCGTACTACAAAAGTCATATACCCTATTGGGCAAGATGGATTACGGAGAAGTTAAAATGTATACAGTTGTGTAAATGAGTCCTGCATGGTAACATAGTTTAAATGACAAATGACGCTCTTGAGAAAATTAGGGTTAGCCAATAATAGAGTAAAAAATAAGATGTATGCTTTTCACATCATTGGAAATGGAACATAGTAACCAAATGTGATCCTAGAGGAAAGGTCAGAAAAACAAAGTAAATTTCAAGGAAGCACTAAAAACAAAACAACAACAAACAGAAAGCATATGATAAAATGAATAAATAAGATCAAATATATTGGGTAAGATAATAAATGTTCCTGGTTTAAACTCTCCTATTAAATGAAAAAAATGGATTTGCAGAATAAATTTAAAAAATCAAATCCGACTAAATTGGAAGGGAAATGACATAAAAAGTTAAAATCAACATCAGCAAAGGTTTATCTGAAAAAAAAAGAGTTGGGAATTTTGCTTTTAGATAAGGTATGATACAAAGCAAAATTCATGAAATGCAACAAGGATCACTTTGTATTGATAAATCATGCAATCTGCAATAAAAATATAAGCACCATGATTATTTGTGTGCCACTAACATAACTTCAACATATAAATTAATCAAAAGGATTTTTTTGGGTTGTGTTTTGTGTTTTTAACACCTAGAATGATGGTATTACCATCACTCAGAATAGGGAGAGTTGTGTGTAGAGAGAACCAGGGATTCGGTTCGCTTCTGTTTGTATCTGAAATATCCATTTGACTCCCAAAAGTGTGTCCAGTGGATGTACAGAGTTTGAAAAGGCAAAGTGCAGAGTGATTTTTTTTTTAAAGACACAAATGACAGGCTAAAGATGGAGGGAGAAGAAAATATTTATTAGGCATCTAGCATTATCGGGAATTCAGTCAAGCCTTTTATAAAATAAGTTATTTCATTTAATACTCTCCACTAACCCTGATTATTTATGATTCGTTAATTGATCACCTACCATGTCCAGTCACTGGATTTACTGAGATTTATAGTTGGCGGTGCCATAAAATATCTCCACGTAGGAAATACTACCGCCATTTAACAGGAGAGGTAGTTGAGTCTAGGAGTGAAGGGATCTTTTCAATGTCACACAGCTGATAGCTGTCACGCTTAGGTATCAAAGTCCAATGCATGTGGCTTCAAAGCATTATCTCTTCCACTCTTCTCACTTCTGTCAAGCCTCCTCTCCAAAAGGCAGGCAGTAGGCATGCTGCCCGTACTGCAGAGAAATACTAAGGACAACCAACCCACGGGCTTGGAGGATGCTTGCAATTTTTAGTGTTTATGAATAAACAATGATTGTTTTATTATAAATCCATCTCAGTGGTTATTTAAAGCAAGAATTCTCAAGAACTCATTCAGTTGCACACTGTAGTAACCTCTTGATAAATTTCTGTTTCTTCTAAAGAATTGGAATTCCAAGTCCTCACCTTTTCAAATACTTTTTGTCACGTGTGAGTGTGGAGCTAATGGCAGCAGAAAGTCTGGGCCACACATGCATCCCAGGGCCTGAACAAAAGAACCCCGTGTCCACTGGCAAGTGATGAACAGGATGCCTGACTTCTCCTTTCTCTTTGTTCCCCAGATGACAGTCCCCAAACCCCGAGGTCCGTGCAAAGGACGTATCAGTTGCGTAATTTCCTCATGGAAAAGGTTATAGTGCTTTTGGAGAATGAAGACCAGAGAAGGTTGGCCTTTAGGAATGAGGGCTTCCAGGTAATTTAACCTCTTAAAGTGAATGTTAATATTTACATCATCATGTTAACATCTTTGCGCTTTTCTCTTTCTCTGAGATATGAGCCTGAAGCTACAAATATTTTGAAGTGATTTTCCTTTGAGGGAAACTGATCAATCATAGCGTTTTGTGGAGGAAAAAACGTAGCCCCTGTCACCTATCCATTTGAATTTGAATTCCACTGTGGCTATTTATTTTGCAGGATAATCTTAGGAATATAAGACACTCTGGGCTTTAAGTCCCTCATCTTTAAAATGGGAAACTTGTCCCTTTCTTAGTTACTGGCAGGAAAAACTGAGATCATTTATCGAAAGTATCCACTGCCTGGCACATAGTGGGGACTATTATAGTTATTTTTGTTACCATAGCTTATTCGAAATTGTTGCAGATAGAAGCAGATTTGCACTGATTTTGTTTATACTCTTTCAAAGACATCCCAACATTGTTGCTATTAACACAGGACATATTTACCAGCACTTTGCACCTTTCACAATGACATGGCCTCTGTTGTGAGCACCATTGATGTGGCCAATCATGTGGTGATGAATTCCGACACCAGACTGGACTGAGTTCAAATCTTGGCATCATCACATTCTACCTGTATCACCTTAAAAGATATTTAGCCTCTCTGTGCCTCAGTATCTTTGTCCTCTGCATAGTGATAATGTAGTTTCCACCTCCTGAGGTTCTTATGTGTCTCAGGTGAGTCAGTAAATGAATAGCGCTTAGTGCCTGCAAGTGGTACGTGCTTAAGAAATCTCAATGCTTACTAGTTCATTGAAATCTGGTTGCCACACCCATATGACATTATTCCCATTTGAAAGGTGGAGAAACTGAGTCAGGGAGCAATTTATAGGAATGGCCGGTCTCACAGCTAGTTTGCAGCCAGCCAGTACCAGGACCTGCATCCTCTTGAAGCCAAAGCAATTCCATTACCCAGAAAAAGTCCCAGGTGCTGGAGCTCCCGCCAGGACTTATTTCAGAGGCAGCTTTCCGCACACGCCCACCTGGCCCCCCACCTCCTACTCCTCACCATTGTTGCGGGAAATTATGCTGCAAGCCATGTATCTTCTTTGACATGCTCTGCTCTTGAAGAAACACTCCCAATTACCGTGGCTGTGTTCTCTGTGATTGCAATGTGTCATGACATTTCCAAGATGTAAGTTTCTTCGAAAAAGGCATTAGCACCAGGCGAGTGAAGCGGCTCATTTTTCAAACTTGGGAACTGTCGTTGGCCCTGCTCAGCACCGCTGAAGCCTGAACACACTGTTTAGTGAGCTCCATCAAGCGACCAGAGTTCACCCCCATGGGCACGTTCCGCTGTTCTCCCTTTGCAGGGTCTGTGGCTGAGAATGTGCAAATGCATATGCACATCCACCCCCAGACACACCCACGCACATGCACACTTATTTTACACTGTGCACACTCATTCTCTGTCCTGCTCTCCCATGCTCTCAGTTCCCACCTGGAGCCTCCTCCCCTCCCCCTACCTAGAGCCACTTGACACCACACTTCCACTACACTTCGCCCGTCCACTGCTATGGGGAAGCACTGCAACCCTTCATGGTTCCCCGTCTGTATCAGCCAGGGGCATTAGTTGCAAGCAAAAGAAACTCTTGTTTGCTGATTTAAGGAGCAGCAGAATTTACTGGAAGGCTCTCTGTTGGCACACAGAATTAGCAGCCCTAGGAAACAAGCAAGAACAAAGGCAGGCAAGACGGTGAGAACCCTGGGCAAATTCACACCATAGCACCAGTCTGGTGAGGACAACACCGATCACTTGATACCTGGTTGGCACATCTCTCACATTGAAGAAGATCCTGTGCCCTTTTGCTGGCTCAAGTCCTGATTGGCTAAACTCCAGTCACATGACCCTAATATAGCTGCAAGGGAGGCTGAGGAAGTCAGAAACAGGCTGTATTAGTTTCCTATGGTTGCCGTAACAAAGTACTGCAACTGAGTGACTTAGAACAACAAAAATGTATTGACTCAACATTCTCATCTTGGAGGCCAAAGTGGAGGTGTCAGCATGGCCATACTCACTCTGAAGGCATGAGGGAAGGGTCTGTTCCAGATCTTTCTCCTGGCTTCTAGTAGCCTCAGGCATTCTTGGACTAGGGCTGTCCTCTTTCTGTGTCTCATTATGTCATCGTCCCTCTGTGACTGTCCATCTCTTCTAAATCTCCCCTTTTCATAAAGATGCCAGTCATACTGGATTAGGGACCACTCTAGTGACCGCAACCTAATTTGACTACACCTGCAAAGACCCTACTTCCAAATAAGTGAGTATTCTGAGATTACTGATGTTAGGACTTTGATATATCTTTTGAATATGTTGTAGGGGAATAATTCAGCCCATACCACTGGTGTGACAGGAGGTGGACTATGATAGCTGTCAAGAATTGTATACAGTGGTGAATCCTTTACACATACAAAAAAGTTCAGATGCCGGCAGCCAAATCCTACTAACAAAAAGCCTGGGCATATCCATTAAATCTAACCCTAAAAATCCAGTACTCCAGAATTAGGTACTCCCTGGCATATTATACTGAACTATTAATACATACCATTTCCTCAATATTTTGTAACAGATGAATGACTAAGAAAAAATATTACTGGCTTGAGCATTTCATCCTTCCATTCCTAGGACCAACATTGGCTATTTAAGGACCAGCTGATAAGAGATCATGTGCATCATTTCTATAGGAAACAGTATTGACATCAATGAAGATGAGAAAGAGTCTCCCCAAGACAGGTGAGGTGATGGGGGTTTGGGCAGGGGCAGCAAATATGAGGTAAAAGTCATTATTGCCTTTTTAGCCCCAGAGGGGGTGTCAGAAAAGGAAAGACATATGTGAGGGACGTTGTACGCAGGCCATGGGGCTTCCTGCCTCGAGGAACAGAGAAAGTTGCAAGGTAAATAGCACGTTAATAGTAACCAATGCAGCACATGCATGGGATTGTGGGGCTTTGCCAAAGGTTCTAGGATAGACCATGTCAGAACCCCGGAACTTTGCTTCACTTGGGGTGATCCTGGAAGAGCAGGTATGATAATCACAGAAATTAAATTTCCCATCAGCCTGGGGGGATGGAGCATCACATTTAGAAATATCTCGGTTTAGCAAGAAGAAAACAATATTCTTTTCAAGTCATGCTTTTTCCTTGCACCTGTGTGTGATGGTTACCAGTGGAAACTCAGGACAGTGCCATGTTTTGTTATGTCACCCTTTGCATGGGCCCAGCCTCTTCCTAGAATTACCTCCCCCGACCCTGGCTAGCTCGTTCCCATCCTCCTTGTCCCAGGGACCTTCTCTCCTTCCCCTTCCCAGGATGAATGTCTTCTCCCCCAGCACCTGGTGCCCCAAATCTATTGTGGGACTCCTGGGTTCCTGGTCTGTCTTCCCACTGTGAGCTTCTGGGGCTGTCTCTGTATTTGATTTCTCAGCACAGGGCTAGGTGCCTAATAGATACTCACTCACTGACAGGAGGAAATGATGCAAGACCCTGAGATGGATGTCCCAGCCTCCTGGACCTTGGAAACAACTTGGCAATCACTGGTCCAAGAGAGTGACAAAGCCACTTTCTCTGTAGAATGAGAACTCTCTGACAGTCTCCGTTGCAGGCTGGGGTCAGCATAGGGTGGCATTTTCCAATGTGGTAGATCCTAGCCATATAAGGATATTTAAAACTCAATTTAAATGAATTAAAAGTAAATAAAATTAAAAATTCAGCTGCTCTGTTGCATTAGCCACTTTTCAATAACTCCAGGTGGCTAGTGGCTACCACCATACTGGATGGCACAGGTGCAGGATATTTTTGTTGTCACAGAAAGTTCTGCTACATAGTGCTGATATAGGGCTCCTGTAGCCCTGTAAAAGGATACATTCTAATCTTAGTGTCTGATCCATTTTCTCCACTCCACATTTATCTTTAACTCTTACAAAATCATACACACATACACACATACACGCACATACACATACACCTGTCCAAACCACTAATCACATTTATTTTATAAGAAGAGCATTTATTGACTTTTAACTAAAAAGACACCTGTTGCAAGAGGAATATCCTATATCATAGTAAACATGTCCTGTGTTTGGGAAACTTTAAGAGAATTTCTGGACTTTAACTGATCTGCTTATTTTGTGCCATCACCAGGAGGATTTAGCACCTGTTCCCTGGAGGATAACCTAAAAAGAGAGCTCAGAGGTGGGTGCTGACTGTGAGGTGGCAGGTAGCTCGAGTCCTTGGCCCCAGCAACTATGACAGTTTCTTAGAAGTGAGTCTGCTTTCCGGTTTCTGCAGATAGGAAGGCTGCCACTCAAAATGACACCTAGACATGGCACTCTTTGGTTGGGCCAAGCGTGTGATGTGATGGCGCCTCAATTGTTTTCAAGCCAGAAGTGTGTGCTGCAGCTGACTGTGGATTGCACCATCACACTCGTGCACGGGCATCTACAACTCCCTGCATCCCAGTAGCCTACTTAGATTCCACTGGTCCAGCTGTCACCTACTAAGAAACAAGGCTCTCAGATGTCGTTTATCTCCTGTTGCAGGGTTCCTCAGATCTTGCCCTTGGAAACTTGATCCTTTATGAGTTCAGAGGCAGCTTTAAAAATGAGCATTGTAAGACTTTCCTATTGTGATACTTTTCCCACTAGTGCAAAGTTTTAGTCTTTTCTGAAACGTTCTCATGCAATTCTCACAACCACTCCCTCCCCCCTGAAGTAGGGGTTACGGTCTACACTTCAACATTGATGAGCTGAGGCCAAAAGAATGAAGGGACCTCTGCAGGGTCACAAAGCAGGCAAGTTGCAGAGCGAGTGCTCAAACTCCATTCCAGATAATCCCACACCTTGTGTCACCACACTCTCACGACGCCCAGTGACTGCAGCTACCTTTTCTCTAAGCTGCAACTGCTGACAGCATACTGCTTTGCATGTTTCATGTGTGTTAACTGACTCAACAAACACCTGCGGGAAGTAGATGCTGAGAAAATAAAACACTGAGTCAGACAGAATAAGATACGATAATGACGCTTAATCAAGTAGCCGGTCGTCATTATTTCATGTAACAGGGCACACCAACGGCCAGTGAGAGAACAGCGTACTCTGAGCAAGGTAAACCTAAATATAGTGTTTTTATGGCTGAATAATATTCCACTGCATGGATAGACCACATTTACTTATCTATTCATCAGTTGACGGACATTTGGATTATTTCTGCTTTTTGACTATCATGAATAATGTTGGGATGCAAGTTCATATGTAAGTTTTTGTGAGGACATACATTTTCATTTCCCTTGGCTATATATCTAGGGATAGAGTGCTGGGTCACATGGACCTTGAATACCTTATGCTAACAAATAACCTAGTCACAAAGAACCACATATTGTATAATTCCACTTATATGGAATATCTAGAACAGGCAAATGTGTAGCAATAGAAAGCAGACCAGTGGCTGACTAAAGTTGGGGTTGGAGATGGGAATGGTTAGGGTGTGATGGCTGTGGGGTACAACATTTCATTTGGGGGTGATGAAGATGTTCTAGGATCGATTGTAGTGGTGGTCGTTCAACTTTGCGAATGTATTCAAAGCCACTGAGCTGTGCACATTAAGTGCTTTTAATGGGTGAATGCATGGTATGCACCTTATATCTTGATACAGCTCTTTAAAAACAAATACCTTCTAAGTGAATTTACACACAGTGTGAGATGGTGGCAGCAGGCACTTACCTAGGCACTGAGCAGATGAGGGGGATTAAAACATAATCATTGCCCAAAATTAGTGGGAGGAAATAGATGCATGGACCATATTTCATCAATTCTACAACACTTTTATTTTTTCTCACATCTTAATGTCTCTGAAGCTGGAATGCATTTTCAACAGATGATGTGTTATAGTTTAATTGACAGCATTATTTTTCCTCCGTGGTACATAAAGTCATGCATCATCTTATAATTGGTGGCATCTTAGATTTAAGGGCATGGCGTCATTGCAATGCCTTGTGATAGAAAAAGTATCTGGGGTGTGGAGAAGAACGTGTAACCCAGGCTCCTGGGCTCAGAGGGGTTTCGGGAGACGACGATGCCTGGGTTGGGCGTTGTGTTCGTTACCGATTGCTTCACAAGTTGGCAGCTTAAAACAGCACGTATTTATTATCTCAGAGTCTGTGGGTCAGCAATCTGGGCATAGCTTTGCTCCGTCCTCTGCATGAGGGTTTTTCGCAAGGCTGTGATCAAAGTGTCAGCCGGGGATCAAGGCCCCGCTGGGGAACAACCTGCTTCTAAACTCACGTGGTTTCATGCCTGTTTGGCAGGATTAAGTTCCTCCCAGGCTGCTGAACTGAGGATCTCAGTTCCTACCCAGCATTTGGTTCAGAGACCACTCTCAGTTTCCTGCCATGCGGGCTTTTCTAACATGGCGGCTGGCACAGCGTACAAGCTGAGAACGCAATCTAGGGAGTCTGCTCGCAAGATTACAATGGTGACACCCCTCAAGGTCGCTACATTCTACCTGTGAGAAGCAGGTTACTCTGTATGTGGGGGCTGCGGGGTGGATGGCACAA
>CAUYRT010055021.1:0-12145 GCA_963574885.1 Lepilemur ruficaudatus
ACAGTCACAATTTGTAGTGAGCTGATTTCCCAAAATATATTACCACTCAAGTTGACTTATCTTGTTACATTCAAAAACCTACTCTGTCAAAGTAGTCCATAGAGTACATACATAGTGCTCCAACTGTATCTACGTACAACCGGGAGCTTTTAAAGGTAATATTGATTCCAATTTTTTAAGAGATTTTTAAGTGCACAATATTGTATTGTTAATAATTATAGGTACTATGTTGTAGAGGAATTCTCTAGAATTTATTCATTTTGCATAACTGAAAGTTTATACCCATTGAGCAACAACTTCTCTTCATATTAAGTGCTCTTAACACATACACACATACACAACCACGGAGACTTTGGGAGGAGATAGATATGTTTATTGCTTTGATTATTGTTCTGATATTATGTGTGTATGTATATGTCCAAATGTTATTAATTTCCTTTTTAGACAGTTCTTTGTTAATACATAGAAATACATTTTGTATTGACTACATTGTGTATTGACTTTGTATCCTGTTACTTTGCTGAATTCAATTATTAGTTCTAATAGGACTAATTGTATGCATTAAATATGTACAATTTTTGTATGTCACTTAACTAAATAAAGCTCTTTTAAAAATTTACACATTTAATATATACAATTTGATGAGCTTGGTTATATGCATGCAATTACAAAACCATCTATTTCCTTGACTGTGGTAATGATTTCATATTTTGTTTTCAAATTTTTTTATTTTAGTAAAATACATATAACTCAAAATTCGCCATCTTAATCATTTTTAAATGTACAGTTCAGTGGTATTAAATATATTCATGATGTTGTACAACCATCACCATCATCCATCTTCATAACTCTTTTCATCTTGTAAAACTAAAACTCTGTACTCATTAAACAACTCCTAATCCCTTACCCTCCTCCATGGCAACCACCATTCTACTTCTGACTCTAAGAATTTTACTGTTCTGTTTACCTCATATCAGTGGAATCATACAGTATTTATCTTTTTATAACTGGCTTATTTCACTTAGCATGATGTCTTCAAGTTTCATCCATGTTGTAACATATTGTAGAATTTTCTTCCTTTTTAAGGCTGAGTAATATTTCATTGTACGCATATAGCACATTTTGCTTATTCATTCATCTGTTGATAGACACTTGGGTTGCTTCCAAGTTTTAGCTATTGTGAACAATGCTGGTATAAACACAAATGTACAAATATTTCCTTGAAAATCTGATTTGAGTTTTTTTGAGTATATACCTGGAAGTGGAATTGCTGGATCATATATTAATCCTACTTTAAATTTTTTGAGGAATCACCATACTGTTTTCCACAGTGGATGTACCATTTTACATTCCCACAAGCAATGCACAAGGATTTTAATTTCTTTACATCCTTGCCAACACTTGTTATTGTCTGACTTTTTGATAGTAGCCATTATAATGGGTGTGAAGTGTATCTTTTCATGATTTTGATTTGTGTTTTCCTAATGATTAAGGGTGTTGGGCATCTTTTCATGTGCTTTTTGACCATGTTCTTTGAAGAAATGTCTATTTTAGTTCTTCACCCACTTTTTAATCAAATTGTTAAGGTGTTTTGTTGTTGAGTTTTAGGAGTTCCTTATAAATTCTGGATATTCATCCCTTATCCGATATATTATTTGAGAGTATTTTCTTTCATTCTGTGGGTTGCCTTTTTGCTCTGTTGATAGTATCTTTAAATACACAAATTTTTAAAATTTTCAAGAAGTCCATTTTGTCTATTTTTTTTCTTTTGTTGTCTGTGCCTTTGGTGTTATATCTGAGAAATCATTGCCAAATCTAATGTCATGAAGATTTTTACCTATGCTTTCTCCTAAGAGTTGTATTGTTTTAGGTCTGACATATAGGTATTTGATCCATTTTGAGTCAACTTTTGTATATGGTGTTAAATAAGGGTCTAACTCATTATTTTGCATGCAGAAATACAGTGTTTCTAACACCATTTGTTGAAAATATTGTCTCTTACAATGGTCTTGTCACCCTTGTTAAAAATCATTTGACTATATATGCCAGGGTTTATTTCTTAGCTTGTCATGGTCCTATCATACTTCTATAACAAAATATTTGAAATTGAGTAATTTATAAACAATAGAAATTTATTTCTCATAGTTTGGGAGCTTGGAAGTCCAATATCAAGGCATAAGCAAGTTAAGCGTTTGGTGAGAGCCTGGTCTCTCTGCTTCCAAGATGGTGCCTTGTTGCTGTGTCCTCCTATGGTGGAAGAAAGAAGGGCAAGAAAGGCAAACTCTCTCTGAAGCCTCTTTTTATCAGAGTATTAATCCAAAAGTATGTTCATTATCTGGCAAGGGCCTAGTTTCCCTGATTCTAAGATGGCACCTTGTTTTCATGTCCGTATATGGCAGAAGCAGAAGGGAAAGAAAGGTGAACTCCAGCCAAAGTCTCTTTTATGAGGGCATTAATTCACTTCAGATGGCAAAGCCCTCATCACTTAATCATGTCCAGAAAAAGACCTACCTGTTCATACCACTGCAATGAGGATTAGGTTTCAACATGAATTTTGGAGAACACACACATTCAAATCACAGCAGGGCTCTATATTCTATTCTATTGGTCAATATGTCTATTTTTATACCAGTAACATTCTGTCTAGATTACTGTAGCTTTGCAATAAGTTTTGAAATTAGGAAATGTGCATTCTCTGTTTTTGTTCTTGTTATTTAATTGTTTTGACTACTTAGTGTCCCTTAAGATTCCATATACATTTTAAGATGGATTTTTCTATTTCTGCAAAAATCATTGGAATTTTGATAGAACTTGCATTGAATCTGTGTATTGTTTTGGGTAGTATGAACATTTTGACAATATTACGTTTTCCAATTCATGAAAATAAAATGAGTTTTCATTTATTTATGTGTTCTATTTTCCCAGTAATGTTTTGTAGTTTTCACTGAAGTCTTTCACTTCTTTGGATAGGTTAATTCCCTAGTATTTATTCTCAGTGCTATCATTGAAATTTAATTCTTTTATTAATTTCCTTTTTAGACAGTTCTTTGTTAGTACATAGAAATGCATTTTGTATTGACTACACCGTGTATTGACTTTGTATCCTGTTACTTTGCTGAATTCAATTATTAGCTCTAATAGGATTTTGGTGGAATTTTTAGGTTTTTCTACATACAAGATCTCATTTGTGAACAGAGATAATGTTACCTCTTCCTTCCCAACTTGGATGCTGCTTCAGGAAAATCCTAGGACAGTATAGAAACTACCCCACAAACTGAGATGGTGGTGAGAGATCAAAGAATGACTCAGAAAAGTCTAGCTTGACAAGTTAGAGTTAGAGTTTTACTCTTGGGAGGCACACATCTTCTCTAAGGAGTAAAATCCATGCTGTTTGCCCACTGTGGCTCCTTAAATTTCTTTTTGATGAATGACATGGAGTCTTTTCCAACGTCATTGTATGTATACAGACTGAACATATTGAACATGCACAATATATCCACCATGTGTTTTTATGTGACCCATGTTATGTTAATGATGCTATAATTTTCCCCTAGGTGGGGATTTTGGTAGTAAAATGAGCTAAAGGGTACTAGAGGACAGCAAAAGCAGTTACAAGCAGTCTCAACCAGTTTACAAGGCCTTGCTTACAGGTACCCTTTAGGCCTTACAATTTTCTTGATATTTTCTGTGTTTACTTAAGCCATTGGTTTTCTATCACCCTTAAATAGCAACTTTTCCTAGTGGGAAAAAACTCCTTCTTTTCCCTCAGATGCCTTCTGCTTTTGTGTTACTTGTCTAATTGCTCTGGCTAGAACTTCCAGTACCATATTGAACAGAAGTGGTAAAACAGGGCATCTTTGCCTTGTCCCTGATCTTAGAGGAGGAGTTTTCAGTTTTTTTTTTCCATTGAGTATAGATTGAGTATTTCTAATCTAAAAATTTGAAATCCAAAATGTTTCAAAATATAAAACTTTTTGAGCACTAACATGACACCCAGAGAAAAGATTAAAATTTTTGGATTAGGGATGATGAATCTAAGTATAATGCAAATATTCCAAAAATCAAAAAATAAAATCCAAAATTGGAATACTTCTGGTCCTAAGCATTTTGGATAAGGAATACTCAACCTGTATGTTTGCTGTGATTTTTTTATATATGGCTTTTATTATGTTGAATGAATATAAACTGAAATAAATAAATATAACTGTATTTCAAATGAACAACCACAATATAAAGGTGAAAAGGGAGTGATGCTCAGGAAGAACTAATCTAAGAAACTATGGAACATGGTATAATACTTTGACTATGAAACTGAAGAGTAAAAACAAAAGGAATTATAAACAAATAATGTACTCTTATTAGTAGATGAATATCATAGTAATATGGGTTAGCAATTCTGAAACTACTTTCTGAGTTCTAAAACTGGGCAGTTAAGTAAATATAAGTAATAAATAGGTTTTTCTGTGTTAGAAAAGGAGTGGGCAATAAGGAAAAGGAGAAGGTAAAAATGAACCCTGTGTTTTTGGAAGTATCAGTATGAACTCATGATTTTTAACTAATATACACACATACGGAAATAAATACTAAAACATACTTTAAGCCTTTACCCAAGTTTGAGTATCACAGGTGATTTTACAGTTCGTATGCACATTTACAGTATTTGTGATAATGCTCTACCAGAATCTCAACATGCAGAAAAAAACCTAGTTTCATAAAAGACAGGTAATTACTCCTGATCAAAAGAGACTCACTGGGTTCAGAGTACCACATCAAGCCAGGGTTTCTCAGATGTGTTCTCTAATACCTACCTACCTCAAGTGTAATACATGGATTTGCAGCGATATTCTCACCTTGAGCTGGTTAGTAATGTGCAATCATGGGTTCTATCCCAGACCTCCTAGATCAGAATTTCTATTCTAACAAGATCTCCAGGTCGTTCACATGCACATTGCTCCAGTAGCAATGAAGATAAAAGTCCACAGATGTGTTAGTCTCTTTTGTGTTGCTATAAAAGAAATACCTGTGACTGGGTAATTTATAAAGAAAAGAGGTTTATTTGGCTCATGGTTCTGCAGACTGTACAAGCATGGCACCAGCACCTGCTTCTGGTGAGGGCTTCGGGAAACTTCCAGTCAAGGTGGAAGGTGAAGGGGGAGCAAGCATGTCACATGGTGAGAGAAGAAACAAGAAGCGGGGAGAGGTGCCAGACTCTTTTACACAACCAGCTCCCCTGTGAACTAACACAAAGAAAACTGACTAATTACCACGTGGAAGGCCCCAAGCTATTCATAAGGGATCTGTTTCCATGACCAAAGTTTTAACATGAGATTTGGAGGGGCCAAACATCCAAACCATGTCAATGGAAATGCTTCTTTGTAAATTTAAAGATTATTGATCATCTTTTCTTATTAAACAGAAGTAATGATGTGAAAGTGATTTTATATATACATGTTACATATATTGCCTTTGCTCTGCCCAAGTTAAACCTGCAAGCATGCCTAACCTCTAGACAGTACACACCACACTTATTAGGTGCAAATATACCCATCCCCTCCCTGCCACCTGCCTGACACCCAATGAATGATACTTCCATATGTGCACATAAGTGTTGATGAATTAGTACCAATTAAAAATATATGTATATGAGAGATTATATTATATATGTATGAGCACATGTATATATATGAGAGAGAGAAAGAGAAGAGAGAGATCTTATATGTTTAGTCATAGGTAGACATCTTGAAAGCAATATGAATCAATCACATGTTAGCAATTAACAGCATTTTAATAGCAATCATAGGAATATTCTAAAATAGTAATACTGCTAATGAACCAAACAAAAATTGATTTTGCTTCCTAAAGATCAGCAAATACACAAGGTCACTATTCTCTATTCTTCTGTCTACCTGAACTAGCTAAATTATGAATTCAAATTTTGCAACTATGGTAAAATATATTAAAAATAATTTATCATGAGTCTTCCATAAAAAATCATTTTTTAATATTCGTATCATCTTTGTTTTTTGTTTTGTTTTCTAACAAAAAATACATATATTTGGGCAAACTATACAAACCAATTTATGGAATTTGACAGAAAATAGAGAGCTCCTGAAGTCTATTGACATTGGTGGTAAAGGTTAGGCTGGAGTGTAGCTGTGGATTTCTAAACTAAGACATCATTCTTCTCATTATCTCTGTGAAGATACAGTTCCATATTGACCAGCTGGTGATGGACCTAAGCAGGCTTAAATCTGTTATTTCACATAATAACCTATGGTAAAAGCCTCTGCTACCAACTATTTTTCTTGTTGCTATCTCATTAGAGCAAAAAACCAATTAGCTGAAATTGCAGAGAGAGTCATAGTTTACTTTTTAAAATATGAATTGGTGAGCCAAAGCTAATCACATATTTAAAGAGTTAGCATTTCAGTTAATTATTATAGAAATGAATAAATTTCCCCACAAGAAAAATACTATTATAAAAAAATGTTACTACTTGTGCATTCATATACGTATTTCTGATTCTGATTATTTGGTAAGATTTACAACAGGAATGTAATATTTAAAGAAACCAAAAGAGGGTATTTGCTGCCTACTCTCATTTTTCACTAATCCCATTAAAACCCATAACGGTCATTGGGCAGTTTTTCTAATTCAAGATTATGTAACCTTTCTAATACCTTAATTTCTGCTTTAAAATAGATGTCCTGGACTTTTAAATCTAGGACTCATTTTGTGTTTTTGAATCTGCAGGCATATGTTCTCTAGCCCTCTGCGAGTAAAAAGGGAACATACACATTCAGTTCTGTCACTCGACTTTCATAGGTTTATAAAGGCATATCTGGTTGTGGAGGAGGTTATCAAGGCCACCTCTACCAATTGCTGTTTGTGGTTAACCTATGCAAAATTCCATTAGAGTCTTGGAAAGTGGGAAAAAAAATAATTTCCAAAGAAATGTTTTTAAAGATATTCCAGGGCTTAAGGAAAAGGAAGTTAGCATTAAGGATATTTCTTTTCCCAGATATTTTAAACACTGAATTTTTTCAAGTTAATAACAATTGTTTTGTGGCCCAAAAGGACTAAAATTTTTATTAGGTCTTAATTATACGTTAAATTCTAATAGTATTGTATTTTCTTTTTTTGTCTAGGCATTTATTTCCTGGACCCACTTAAGGTAAGAAAAAGCACTGTGACCAACAGTAGATGATATACACATTTCCTGGTGTGTAAGGGCCCTGAATTTTTTGTTTCACACCACAGGATCTTTTAAGTACTTATCATAAACATTACACTCATGGACTATTGTGCTGTCACCTAGGAGTTCTTTCTAATGAGAATAAGGAGTGATGCAATAAAGACACAAATATACATATAAATATAAATAGACCAGAGCAAATAAGCATTCCTAATTTCAAAGACTAAAAGGAGGGTATATTTTCCTAGAATAACAGAGGCAAAAAGTATACAAGACAAAGAAAGGTCTTTTGATTCAACCAGTTCTGCATTTAAAGCCTGGCCTCAGAATTTCTATGCTATGCAATTTTGGATGAGATCTTCCTCTGATCCTCAGACTCATTGTCAATCCAATTTTCAGATGCAATATTCAAAATTTTAACTTTCAGTTTTTAACAATTTGAACAGATGGATGCCTAAGACTTTGGCTCCTTAAGCCATTCCCTCATCCCTGGGCTGGGAAAAGTGTTAATCCTTTAGTTGCTATATCAAAAGGAGGTGTGTGTATCCTGGGAAGGTATCAGAGTATCAGAAGCAATGGGGAGTGGATTAGGGAGGAAAGTTTTGAACAATAGATATTTACCAACCAGTAAGAAATTTTAAAAAATATTTAAATTGATGCATAAAAGTTAATACCACTTCTGTTTGTTATGATGATTTCATGGGGATAATACATGCATAAAATCATTCACTGTGGTCAATAAATTTGGTTATTATTATTAAAAATGAAAAGTCAAATGAAATGGAAAGCAGGGAGAAAATGAAGAAAGGTCCATATTTACTAGTTAATTCCAGAATAAATCATTGAATACAAATTGTCTAGACAAAATAGTTTATTTAATCTATTCCTAAGTGAAAACAAATCAGTGTTAATATTTAAATATAAAGATTGTCAAGAACAGTGAAGGGTTTGAGATTTTATTTCACTGGAAAACTAATAATGTAACCTGTCGTAGTTTCAGGAAGACTGATAGAAGACATGAGATTCTGGGTCAGAGAAAAAAGCTACTGTTTCTCATGATCCAGCAAGCAGCATGAGCATCAATGTATCTGTGTCAATTTCTCTTGTCTTGAAGTCACACGGGGCAGCATGGACGGACCCAGATTAAAGCTAATATGTGCAATAGGTTACATCACAAAGTAGAATCATAAGTTTAGGTCAAACAAAACTTTTAAAATAGGCAGTAAGATTCCCTGAACTTTCTTTCAGAAGTGAGACATTATTTCTATCTTCCAATACTGCTCGCTATACAAACATTCTTGGAAAGATAATCTTGAATAAAGGGTAATCATATCCCTTGTTCACAAGATGTATAGAAACAGAGACTCATGAAGACGTGATTTCCCCTAAAATTTTTCTTAACAAATATTTGTCTGGACAGCTTACTTTTTCCAGCTTTATTAAGGTATAATTGACAATAATTGTATGTATTTATAGTATACAATGTAATGTTTTGATATATGTATACATTATGAAGTGATTTAATCAAGCTCATTAACATACTCATTACCACACCTGTTTTTGTGTGTGTAGTGAGAACATTAAGATCTACTGTCCCAATAATTTCCAAGTATACAGTATTATTAACTATACATGCTGTACAATAACTCTCCAGAACTTACTCATTCTGTCTAACTGAAACTTTGTACCCTTTAACCACTATCTCCCCATTTCTCCCACCTCTTTCTCCCCGCAACCTCTGGCAACCGCCATTCTCCTCTCTGCTTCTGTGAAGACTGTTCTATATCCGATTATGTCTGGACAGTTTTAGATACATTATAAAGAGATAATTGTTACTGCAGTAATTCAAGGAGGGTGTGAAGTCAAGTATATTTTAAAAATCAACTATTTTGCAAGCACTTTAAATTTATAGAAACATTATGCAGGTAAGATCAAGATTTTCCATATTCTTCATACCTGATTACCCCTATTATTGCCATCTAACATGATTATGATACATGTATCACAATTAATGAACCAATATAGATACATTATTGTTAACTAACCCCATACTTAATGCAAATTTCCTGGGTTTTTACCTAAATCTTTTTCTGTTCTAGGATCCCATTCAGAATACCACGTTGCATTTGTTACCATGTCTCCTTAGGCAACTATTGCCTCTGACAGTCTCTCAAATTTTCCTTGTTTTTATGAATTTGACAGTTTTGAGGATTATCAGTGAGGTATTTTATTTAATATTCTCCCATTGGGATTGGTATGACATTTTCCTCATGATTAGACTAAGCTTATATGTTCTTGGAGAGAAGACTACAGAAATAAAGTATAATTGTAATTATTTCAATGTACCTACTACCATCATATCAATGTACGTGGTATCAATATAGTTTATCACTATCACTGAAGATGTTAAGCTTGATCACCTGGCTGAGGTAGTATTTTTTAGGTTTCATCATCATAAAGTCACTATTTTTTACATTCTTCCATATAGTTCTCTTTGGAAGAAAGTTACTATGCCCAACCTACATTTATAAAATATGGAATTATGCTTCATCTTCGTTAAAGTGTGTAAATAAATTATTTAAAATTCTTCTACATGTAAGATTTCTATTTCTATTTCTTCTAATTATTTACATAATATATTTATGTAAATATGGACTCAAAGATATTCATATTATACTTAGGACTGTAATCCTTTTTTAAATATTGTTGTTCAAATTGCCCCAGTTTTAGTTATTAATACAGTTTGTTCCTGTATCCCTTTGATATATTTCAATCACTGTGTCTGTGTGCATGTGTAATCAGTTCCTCATTTTATGGCACTACAAGATGGTCCAGGCTCATCTTATATATTGCCTGTTCAAGAACCAACCATTTCTCAAGGAAAGCTTGATTTCTTTCACTGGAGAATACATTATTAGAAAACAATCTCTGGGCACTAGGTGTGTTCATTACTAGTTATGCTGTTCCTATCCATAGTAGTTGCTACTAGGCAGTCTCAGGTGACAGTTCAAGAAAATATATGTGTGTATAGCAATCTAGGTATGTCTGCATATCAATAAATATTTCCATATATAAACAACTATATCTATATTAGGCAAAACATAAGCACATAATAATGGCTATGATGCTAAGCCTTTAAAACATGACTTATTCTAGCCTTCAGCATTTGCTTGTATGTAACCTCCCAAGCCAACAGTAAATAATCTCACTCCCATAATTAATATACATTTACATGTCCATTCTGGTGTGCATGTATATATATATATATACACACATATATATAAATAATATATGCTAGTATCAGAATATGTATTAGTACCAGAACAGTTAGCATATATTCCCCTGGGAAATAACTTTATCAGCTAGAGTACAGTGCTTAGTACAGTTATTTTAATCTTATAGTCTCTACTGATATCTAGACTTACTTTGCTCAACATCTTCCCCCCCCCACATTACTGAGAATTTTTTCATATATTTGTAGTATAGTTATATTGTTTTGTCAGATTCTCATTATATCCTGGTAATTCCTGACAATCTAAGTGATTTTTCAAAATTTGCATACATTAAGCTTCACTCTTTGTGCTGGAAAGTTCTATGGGTTTTGACAAATGTATAGTGTCAGGTATTCACCACTACAGTATCATAAAAAGTGGTTTCATTACCCTAAAATATCACTTGTGTCCCATCTATTTAGCCTTTTCTCCCTGCTCTGAAGTCTTAGTAAGGACCGATCTTTTTACCATCTATATGCTTTTGTCATTTGTAGATATAATACAATATGGAGACTTTTTAGATTGGCTTCTTTGACTTTTACAATGTGTACTTAAGATTTATCCATACTTTTTATGGGTTGATAGGTCACTACCTTTTTAGCACTGATAAACTTCTAAACTATCTTCCAAAGAGACATAGTATATCATTTCTTATTCCCACTAGCAATGAATAAGATTCTTGTTCCACATTTTCATGGCAATTGGTATTTTCAATTTTTGTGAATTTTAGCAACTCTAGTTCTAGTAGGAGTTTCTTAAGGAATTGCTTGTTATTCTTTTAATGCTTATGGTATCAGTAGTGATAAACCTTATTTCTTTTCTGATATTGGTAATTTGTGTCTTTTCTTTTTTTGCTGATTCTGATTAGAAGTTGACCAATTTTACCGATCTTTTTAAAGAAACGGGTCTTGATTTTGTTGTATTTCCCTATTTTTTTCTGTTTAGACATCATTCATTTCTTACTTTAATTTGTGTTATTATTTTTTTCTTGCTTAAAATTAAACTTGTTCTTCTTTCTTTAGGTTCTTAATGTGAGAACTCAGGTTATTGATTTTTAGATTTTTCTTCTCCTCTAATATATACACTTAATAGTATAAATTCCCATCAAAGCACTGCTTCTGCTAAATCTCACATTTTGACATCCTGTATTTTCATTTTCGATTAGGTTGAAATATTTTTAAATTTCTCTTGAGACTTCTTCCTTGACCCATGTGTTATTTAGGTGTGTGCCATCTAAGCTCCAAATATTTGGGGATTTGCCAGCTATTTTTCTAGAATTGAATTCTGGTTTAATTTAATTATGATCTGAGAACATATGTATGAGATATGTAAATAAATATGAGAACATATTTATATAATTTATCCTTTTTCTAAATTTAAGTGTATTTTGTGAGCTAGGATATGGTCTATTGGGGGGAATGTTTAATGTGATCTTGAAAAGAATGTGCGTTCTTCTGATGTTGAATGGTATAATATATAAACTTCTCTTCCTCTATTTATGTAGATCTGAATTTTTGCCTATATCATTTTACTTCTACCTGAAGGCTTATTTTAACATTTTTGAAAAGATAGTCCAGTGTTGATGAATTTATTCAGCTTTTGATTGTCAGAAAATGTCTTTATTTTTTCTTCACTTTTGTAGAATGATTTTGCTGGGTATAGAATTCTAAATTGTTGG
>CAUYRT010055022.1:0-15270 GCA_963574885.1 Lepilemur ruficaudatus
GGAGCAAGTGGGTTTTGACAGATGCCCCAGTGGAAAAATTATTGTAATCATAATAATGGTATTAATATCTAGCATTTCTTGAGTATTTATGTTAGGTTTATCTGCGTGGATGTTCCCTGGTCCCCTGGTTCCCAGTGTCAAGAATGAGCACTGGTACCGAGTCCAGCCGATGATGGAGTGATCACAGACACAGAGCAATTTTATACAGTTTGTCACATAAAAGAAAGAATGAAAGTACAGAAGGAAGCTACACAAAGTGAAAATACATTCCAGAGAGAGGGGAATGGGTCAGAGAACGGCACTGGAGGCTGAGCACAGGCTGTCTTTTGTAAGCCCTCTCTAGTTCGTCCTGCTTTTGCCCTGGCGGGATTGGTTGCTGTTTCCCGCCTTTGGGATTCATGTGTTGGAAGCTAGTACCCAGTGTATTAGGAGGTGGGGGCCTTTGGGGAAGTGACTGACTTGTGAGCACTCTGCCCTCATGAATGGGATAAGTGCTCTTATAAAAGGTTGAAGGGAGCACCCTAGTCCCTTTTGCACCTTGTGAGGATGAAGCTACAAGGTACCATCTTAGAAGCAGAGAGAAAGCCTCACCAGACACCAAATCAGCACAGTACAGAGGCTTGCCCAAGGCCCGCAGCCACGACTGCCTGGCTGTTGCTGATGCTTATTCAAGGCCTAAGGCCACTTTAGTTAGCAAGTGGTGAAGCCTAGTTGGATTTAGTCTATCCCACAAGTGCAATAGATTCCCTCTGGCCTGGGGTAGGTCTAGAGATATCATCCAAGAGCAAAGGTCTTTATTCAGGGGCTCCAGGATTCTGCCCAGTGCTTTATTTTACTGTGGCTGAGCTGGTACCCAGGTACAAGACAAAGTGCTCCATACTCTTTGCCTTTGCTCCCTCCACGTGGAAGGAATCTCTGCCTGCACTGCACTGCTTGGAGTTGGGGGATGGGTGACGTGCGTGCTCCCATGCCTGCCACAGCTGGTGTCATGGTGGGTGGCACTCCGAGCCCACAGCCTCCAAGACCAGCACAGCACTGGGGCTCACCCAAGGACTGCAGTCACTATGGCTTGGCTGCCACTCAAATTTATTTGGGGATCCAGGCCACTTTAGTCAGCTGGTGGTGAAGTGGGATGGGACTCAGTTTTCTCCTGCTGGGGTAGTGGATTTTCCCCTTACCTAGGGCTGGTCTAAAGGTACCCTTAATGGGCACTGGTGGAATAATGTCCAGTGTTGTGTCCTACTGTGACAAAGCGGTACTGAGTGCCAATACAAAGTCCCACACTTACTTCACTCTCCTTCCCCCAAGCACAGAGATTCTCTCCCCTGGCTGCACTGCCTGGGGTTGAGGGTGGGGTGGTATAGGCAATATGAGATTGTCCTTCCTACCCTCTACAATGTGTCTTTCCTTCTTATTATGCTGAAACCAGGTACTGTGATACCTCACCTGATTTTTTGGTTCTTCTGAAGATGATTTCTTGCATAGATAATTACTCAGTTTGGTGAGAGGATGATCACTGGAGGGTTTTATTCAGTCATCTTGCCCTGCCTCCAATCAGACACTACATTTGTGTCGAGATGTGAAGGGTGAATAAGTATTACCCAGGCAAGGAGTGAGTGTGGGGTTAGAGGAAGCATATCCAGGTGGCATGAATAATTTGGATATAAAGCCTACTGGGCTGAGTATAGGAACTTAAAGTTGTTATGTTTGGTTGCAGTGGAGAGGCAACAAGTAAGGCCAACAATTAGGCAGATGCCAAATGGTAAAACATTTCAAATCTGTGTTAAAGAATTTGGACTTTATACTGAGGACCGTGAATAATTTTAAACTAGACATCGACACGATTACATTTGTTTAGAAATCTCATCCAGGCTGCAGTGTAGAGAATGGATTCGATGGTCAGGGGTTAAAGTTGGCATTACTTATCCAGCATTTTCATACCCGTACAAAATGGGCAAGGGAAAAAATATATGCAAGTTTATTCTTCTCTGTCCATAATTATTGTCTGTAGTCTTGACCAAGGATTATAACCTTAGGGGCATGGGATTCTGATTCTCAGTATTCATAGGAAGGTTTTTTAATTCTACCTGGATCCACAAGTAAACGCCTGCTCAAATTTCTGCCTGCTCAAATCCTACCCTGGAACCAAAAGGAAGGCACTTTCTAACACACGTAACAATCATACAATTCAGCACCAGGAACTGTGAAGGGAATAACACCATAGAATTGCAGCAATTCAATTTAAAATCTGCTGAAAGCTTTGGTAAAGACTTATGTGGCTGCTCACAGAAATTGCATGAGGTAAGAAAGCCGTTGTCGTGGCCATAGCGGGGGTTGGTATTTTGACAAAATTAAAATGCCCTCTCAGGAAAGGTTCTACCAACCCCTTAAATAACTTTTTAGATCTTAAGGTAAAAGAAAGGCAAGATACGTGTGTGATAAGGCCTTATGTCCAGGTTATTTACAGAGCCTAGCTTGTATTTCAGGAGCTCCCAGTCCTTTTGTTCTTTTCTTTTTTAACCTTAGGCAATATAAGAGCAAAATTGATCTAGCTTCACAAACTGTACTTTCAGTAAGTTCTAAAAGAAATGTTGTCCTTGAAAATGAGACAACAAAAGGGGACATCTGTGCATTCTTTTTACTTTAGGATTCTAAGCAGTAAGAAACCCAGCATTCCAGGTAATAGCATCTATGTGTGATTGCAGTTGTTCAATATGCATAATTAATTAAATGCTGATCCCAATCATCATGCTGCCGAGATATAAATACCATCTGGGAAGAGTTGTCTTATGATAAGACTAACAGTGCAAATGTTGCAATGCCATCCTGGAGTTTTGCTAAAAATAGGATGCTTGTACTGAAAAGGGAAATTAGAAGTGCTTCATCCTAGCCACCAAAGTTGACCATCCATTCCATTTCAAAGGGTAACATTCACTTCCAAACCTCCCTTTAAGATAAAAGGAGGTTGAATTGAGGAAGAATAAAAAATCAATAGACCTTCTGTTATTTGTACAAATGATCCTTTCTTCCTCTCTTCCATGCAATTGTACAAATTTAATTGAATAAGTAGGAAACTAATAGAATTAATAAACATTAATAAGAGGGTATAAACATAAGAAATAAATGTTCCGTTCTGCAATATTTAATATGTTTCTTAAAGCTGATAAACACACACTTAATCTTGCTCTAGAACAGATTGTTTTCAGCTGCATAATGAGAATTGTATTATTGTTTTGATTCATTACTTTTAGGTCGCGTTCCAGTTGTGTAGAACTGTTCAAACAGGAAGAATCTTGAAGTCATTCCAATTTAAAAGTTGTGGCTTAGAAGTGAGCTGGTTTCAATCCCCCCACAGAAAATCAAAAACAAGTACATAGTGGCAAGATCATCACCAGCATTATCCCAGAAATCAAGTACGAGGATGAGACAGTTCCTGGGCACACAGAAAAGTAAAAAAGTCTTTGAGCAGACAGTAAGAAAGTTGGATTTTCATATCTTCAACACCCCTGCCCCAAATTTGCCTGGCACCAAGCACATGGGAAGTTTTGCTCTGATGCAAGGTTTCTACACTGGAAAAAGTGAGAGTGAGGGAGACAAGCAGATTCTGCACTATATTGGGTTCCACGGTAGGAGAGCTGTCCCTGCCTCAACCCATGAGAAGTATCACAAGTGCCTGAAGGGAGGAATATACCTGAGGACAGCTAGAGAAAAAGAGGGAGAGGCAGGACTACCATCCTCAGTGCTGGAAACGCTGTTTTGTGACTTGGCCAAAGGAGACACCAGATCAGAGTGGCTGTTCAGCAGCACCTTGCTATAAGAGGTATGATGCACGGGTTCCCTGGGCATGAACCCTTAGTTAGCCTTCACACTCTGCTAGGATATCCCACTTTAGGAGAGGGGCAGCCCTCCAATTTTTTATTAGAGCCAAAGCAAATCTTGGCTTGAGGAGCCATCTAGTGCCAAAAAGAATGCCCTGGCAGGAAAAAAAGAGATTCAACATATAAATTACAAAGAATTTCTAAGCAAACATATTCAATAAAAAACAAAACAAGAAAGATAAAGAAAACTGGAAAAAATATTAACAACTAATACTTACAGTGCAAAAATATGGACATACATCCACAAGAAACAAGAGAAAACGGGGGCCATGACATCCCCAAATGGACAAAGGAAGGAACGAGTGACTGATCCTGGTGACACAATGATACATGAGCTCTCTTACCAATAATTCTTAGTCTAGCTAACCGTTCATTGATTTTGTTTATCTTTTCCAAAAACCAACTTTTTGTTTCATTAAACTTTTTATTTTTTTTAAGTCTCTATTTGGTTTATTTCTGCTCCAATCTTTATTATTTATTTCCTACTAATTTTCTTTCCTACTAATTATTTCTACTAACTTCAGGTTTGGACTGCTGTTTCTTTTCTGTTTCCTTGAAATGCATTGTTAGGTTGTTTCTTGAAATCTTTTCATTTTTTTGACATAGATGGTTTTGTTATAAATTTCCCTCTTGGTACTTTTGGTACTGCTTTTTCTGGGTCACATAAGTTTTAGTATATTGTGTTTTTTATTTTCATTTGTTTTGAGAAATTTTAAAATTTCCTTATTAATTTCTTCATTGACCTGTTGGTCCTTCAGGAGCATGTTGTTTAATTTCTATGTTGTTGTACAGTTTCCAAAGTTCTTCTTTTCATCAATTTCTATTTTTATTATACTGAGTTCAGAAAAGAACACATGGTTTCAGTTTTTAAAAATTTCTTGAGGATTGTTTTGTGGCTTAACATATGGTCTGTCCTGTAGATTGTTCCATGTGGCAATGATAAGAGTGTGTATTCTACAACTATTAGATAAAATGTTCTATAAATGTATGTGAGGTCCATTTGGTCTATAGTGTAGTTTAAATCCAATGCTTATTTATCTATTTTTCTGTTTAGATAATCTATCCACTGCTGAGAGTGGGATGTTGAAGTTTTGTTATATTGTTGTATCAAAATCTATCTCCCCCTTTGATCTATTAATATTTCCTTTATATATCTGGGTGCTTCAGTGTTGGGTGAATATATATTTACAATTGTTATATCCTCTTTCTGAGTTGATCTCTTTATCATGACTATTTTTGTCTCTTTTTACAGCATATACTTGGGTCTTTTTAAATTTTGCTCAGTTGTTTATATTTTTTAATTTGGGAATTTAATATATTTACATTCAAGGTTATTATTGATAGGGCAGAGCTTACTCCTGCCATTTAAAAAATTGTTTTCTGGTTGTTTTGTATTAATATGTTCCTTGTTTCTTTCTTCCTCTCTTATTGTTTATATTTGAAGTTTAGTAGTTTTCTGTAGTGATAAGGTTTAATTACTTTTTCTGTCTCATTTGTGATCTACTCTGTCAGTGAGTTTTATACTTTCGTTTGTTTTCATTATGGTAATTATTGTCCTTTCACTTCCATATGTAGTGCTACTTTAAGCCTTTCTTGTAAGACAAGTCTAGTGATTACAAATGCTCTCAGTTTTTGCTTGTCTGGGAAAGACTTTATTTCTACTTCATTTCTGTAGGATAGCTTTGTTGGGTATAGTATTCCTGACTGACAGGTTTTATTTTTTTCTTTCAGTATTTTGAATATAACTTCCCATTCTCTCCTGGCCTGTAAGGTTTCTGCTGAGAAATCTGCTGTTAGTCTAATGGGGATTCCCTTATATGTAACCTGATGCTGTCTTTTCTCTTGCCATTTAAAAAATTCTTTGACTTAGACAGTTTGACAATAATGAATCTCGGAGAGGACCTTTTTGGGCTGAATATATTTGGGGATTTTTGAGCATCCTGGATCTGGATGTCCATATCACTCCCAAGACATGGGAAGTTTTCAGCTACTATTATTTTACTAAGTAAGTTGTATATGTCTTTTTCCATCTTTTCTCCTTCTAGAATTCCTATAATGATAATATTTGTTTGTTTAATGGTGTCCCCTAAGTTCTGTAGGCTTTTTTCATTTTTTAAATTCTTTTCTCTTTGGTTTATTTCTAAAGACATGTCTTCAAGTTCATGGTGGTTCTGAAAAGAGCCTTTGGTTTGGAAGTTGGTGCTATTAATGATACCTTACTTGCCCTTGATCTTGTGGTGACTCTCAGTGTTCTTGGGCAGTAGCATAGCCTGGAAGTTGAGCAAGACACTTTCCTGTATGATGGAGACTGTATTCATCAATGTCTTGAGGTTTTTGTCATTGTGGGTAGCCAGCTTCAGGTGGTGTGGGATCATGTGTGTCTTGTTTTCAGGGACCATTTTGCTTGCATGCTCTAGAATCTTAGTGGACAGGCACTACACACTGCCCCTAGGTGCACTAGTACACCTGCCTTACTCCCTTGGATTAATTTCCCTTGAGGAGCAGGCAGTGCACACAGCTCACTGGGTCTGGAGCCTGGCCTGGGAAGACTGAGTCTTAGCCTTCATGGGATCCTTGCCACCCTGATTGCTGTGTCCAGACACGGTGAAGGAGTAATTGTTGGTGTGACTATAGCCTCAACAGAAATCTTATTAATCAATTGATCAAAATTAAAATATGACAAAATGTCAGACAAACTCAAATTGAAGGATATTCTACAAAATAATCTGCCTATAACCTTAAAACTCATGCAAGTGAGGAAAGACTGAAGAACTGTTTCTCAATGAAAGAGACTAGAGAGATGTGGCAACTTGGTTCAACGTTTGATCCTGGATTGAATTCTTTTGCTATGAAAGACATCATTGGATATTTGGTAAAATGTGAGTGGGAATTTTGAGTATTCAGGAGTTCTTTATACTCTTCGTTAGACTATTCTTTAAGTTTAAATTGTTTAAAAATTAAAAGTAAAAAAAATTCTATTTTAATAGAGTATATTTGAGGTAGTCAGAAATGTGTTCTATTAAGTGACATAGCAGAATCAAAAAAGGTTGATTTAGCTTGCCCTGATTCACTCAAACTTCCCAAAAACATTAACCGTGGCTGAATTTGACCTGAGCTGGTTTATCTTTTTGGAATGGGCATAGGTTGTGAATAAGAGGTTTACCTTTGCAGCCAAGGTCAATGAGAATAAAACTGACCTGAAATTGTAGTATAGGAAATTTTGCATGTAAAAAAATCAACAGAAACAGAATGTTATAGTAAAAACAAAAAGATGAAAAAATGATCATATTATAAAACTTAATAAGCTTAATGTGTTAGAATTGCTTTGTAAATGTTAGGAAGGCTTGGTTCTCTACTCTGTAAGCTATTTAATAAATCTGTATAATACGGTAGTTAAAAACTTGGTTTTGGAAATCTAACATAACTAAAAAAAATAATGTTTAAAAACATTGTAACTGTAACTATTAATAAAAGGAAATGAGAAGAGTTCTCTTAACCAACTTCCACTGAACTGACACATTGGATTAAAAGGTACTCTCCATTCCCCGTAAAACACACTGACCAATGCCCTTGGTCAACCCACATGCTGATCACTCATGAGTAGAAATCAAGCCTCTAAAAAGTACTATTGAACCTGATGGCAGATTCATAAGATGGTTCTCAAGACTTCTGCACAAAAGTGGCAGGTGCCCCTTCCTCTTACATTTTATTAGCCATAGTAAGTCACATGGCAAACCCTGATGCCAATAGAGAGACGATAGTATAATCCTTCCATAGAAACGGGCAAAGCAGGAAGTGGGACATAGCATGGCATGCCTGTTTCTGTAAAATCCCTGGAAAATACTGAAGTGCCCTGGTACAAGCCTTTCTTCCTTAACCTGATGTGTCCAGAGACCTCAGGCCTGACATGCATGCTCTGGAAGAGGGTGCAGCTGGATCTGCTAAGGGCCCAGGAGGGTAGGCTCAGCAGGGAAGGGCCACAGCAATGTTAACAAATAGCCTGAAATGTAACACTGAGAACAAGTTAGCTCTCTCTGGCTGAAAATTTGTATGCCTTTCACTATGTCATTTTCCTTCCATCCTTCAGTTGGTTTGAAAGTACAGAAAAAAAAAACGTTTTCAAGGTTTCCATTAAAATGCAATTCTTATGCAGAAGGGGAGACTTATTAGATTAATAACAGCCAATATTTTAATTTGATTTAATTTACTCTTCTCCTAAGTTTGAGAAATGTACCACCACTGGTATATAAGATAATTTTAGTGGTACATGGATGAATATTTTTTATTTTAATAGTTCTAATATACATTAAAATAAAGCACACATCAAATCTGTAATTTCACAGATATTATTGATTAGAATTAAATTAAAATAATGATTTACATTTTAAAAGTGAGTCAATTTAAATAGAATATTAGGTTAATAGCTGCTCAGGTGGTTCATGAATATAGCAAAAATTATGAGGATGGCTGGCAAATGACAAAAGTTTGGGAGATACCAATTTTGGTTATCAGATTAACCAGTTATTTGCCCATTGAGAGTGAAGGTACATAAGAAAAACCTGTTTGTGGGGTAGTAGGGGTGGAGTTGAGAGACTCTGGGATCATGGGGATGTTGCTGAGTCTCCGGGTCCCTCCCTGAGAGTTGGAAAACCATAGCACGGAGATCATAGTAAGAGAGAGACACAGAAGGTGAGGAGGGACACAGAAATGTGACAGAGAGAAAAAGATTCTTGTTTCTCCATAGAGTTATGCAGGACTGGCCTGGCTTATGTGAGATGCATTTTTCTTCTTGGTGGCAAATGGCAGGCTTAGGAAGGAAGAAACATGTGCTTGTAGATGTCTTTGCAATTACGTAGACACTTATTAGATTGCGATGGTTTAGGTATCTGCCTATTGCAAAGGCTGCCCAGATATTCTCAAAAGCATTATGGCTGTGACAAAGTGCCTGATGAGAATTCAGTGATAATCAGGGTAGGTGACCTCCAGGAATCTTGTTTTTCTGCGACAACAGCCTGAGATGTAGCAGACAATAGCATTTCCCTGGCTGTCATTTTACATTACAAGTGTTCATAACATCTTTGAAAATAAAAATGTCCCAAGTTTGAAGAGCGAGTTGGCCCATCCTGAAAGCAGCAGCAAAGAATGCTTTTGAAGCTCTGTCTTTTCCAGAGCCTTATGATTCAGGGTTTCATGCAAACAAAAGCTTGCAGAAAGTTCTCCCAAGGCTCCCTGGAGCTGTCCTTATTACTTGGTGTGCTAACAATAATCTCAGCTTGGGAAACAATCTTCTATTTCTCACCCCCAAGGTTCAACAGGCTGAGGCAGGAGTTGCCTCAGCTGCAAGTGCTTCTGAGCTCCAGACAGAGAAGAGGGACTTCTAACCTCCCAATGCAATGTTCTGAAGTGTGGATTTAATATAGGGAAAAGAGTATTCGTGACTTGACTGCTTTAGGCCAGGTGGTTATAAGGTTCAGACATTTCCCCCTGATGACAAAATCTGAAAATCAAAGTGGCTCACTTGTAAATTAACTGCTCAAATTTGGCTAATGTATCTAATGCCCTTTAGAGGAATGACATTTCATACCTCAAGATCAGGAATACTGCATAATTAGAGTTTCAGTTTTGTGAATATAGCTGGAGCTGCCAGGCTGGGTCAGGCATAGCCAGTAACTAGCTACCGTCCTTAGGTGGATACTACTCTCCCTGGGCCTTGGTTTTATCGTCTTAAAGTTAAAAGTTTCAACCAAATGATTGATAACTGCCCTTCTGCTCTAACAAGCTACATGCCAGCACCTTTCCGAAGGTGATCGTCCATTTGTTTCGGTGTGTCGGGTGAAGGAAACTTTCTTCCCTAAGGAAATGGAGAAGGTATTTATTTTTTCCACATGGAGAGGAAGGCTTTGCGCACATGTGGCAGTAACAGTCCAAGGTCAGTGCTTTACAAAGTCATCCAATGTAGCAGGCATTTCCTTGCGGGCAATGAATGATTGTTAATACGATGGGAGAACAACGCTGGGCATAGGAATGGCCCCTGACAATGGCACAGGTGTATAATTGCACCTTATTATACAAGGTCTCATCCACAGTAGTAATAATAAAATTTTTTGTTTTGTTTTGTTTCTTAAACCTTCTTTGATCTGTCCTTTTATCTGGGAAGACGTGGTCATTACTTGTCTTATTACTCTGAGTACATTTTGGCACTAAGGAAACATGAGTTTTGTGCTCATTCTGCTTGAACGCACTGACATTACACATTAGCTGACTGCCCATTCTCATGAGGGGTCAACACAGATGGCAACCTTGGAGCCCTCAAATGCAAGCCTTCCTTCCTTGAAGGAGCTTGGAACCTGAATGAGAAATGCAAAATATCTGTTTCAGTGAGATTTTCTTACAATTTCAAGAACTACAGTCCCTATTGCTTATCATTTTGGAAATTTTAATTCTCCACCCATAGGTCGCCAAAGAATATATATCTATCCATCTATCCATTCGTTTGTGAATAATTACATTCCAGTGTGGTGCCAGCCACTGTGCATCACCAGGGATACAGAAGTGACTTTGCCACGGTTGCTGACCCTGAGAACTCACAGCTGAGTTTGGAAGACAGTCATGTAATCAGCTCGTTAAAGAACAATGTTAGTCAAGACTCTTGGTTTGTTCATGACAGAAACTCAATTTCCTACAGCCAGGTATGTGGAAGGGATTTATTAGATCAAGAAGAGAAAAAGATGCAGCCAACACTTGGAATTTTTTTTTTTACATAAAAATCTGAATTTTTGCTTCTTTTAGGAAAAAAAGAGGATATTCTAGAAAGATTGGCCTGCATTCCTGGAAATGCATGAGGAAACTAAACTGTGAGGTATGGCTGAGAAGTGGGTGCCTCCCGTATACGGTGCAGGTGTTTTCTGGTTTGCCCCATTCTGCCCCTTGCCCTGCATTTGCATCTGTAATTACCCTCAGCCCTGGTCGCTCATTTACGTTTCTTGTTTCTTCTCCTTAAGCACTGGAATCATTAGACCCTGGCGTCAGAAGAAGGTCACAGTGGAGGTGGAAAAACCAGTTGGTAAGTTATCACAAGAAAAGGTGATGGCAATACAGATGGAGAGTCAGGAATAGTGGCAAGATATTTTGGTCATGGTGACAGAACTTGGTCACTGGAGGATTACATATTTTTGCTTCTCCAAAGATATTTTTGGAAGCTTCTGGGCTTTTTCCCCTTTTTTTCTTTTTTTAAAATTTTTAAAATTACACCATATTTTTACTGTATGGTTTTGTTTCCTTTATGCACTTGTTTCGACCTGATTATAGAAATCTTTCGAACATTACGTGTTTTTTTCCCTCAAGGAACAAACGAGAGCCCTGGAGAAAATAGGCCAGGGGTGGTCAGAAGGGGCCCTGGCTAAGCAGTCCTCAAACAGTAAGCTGGTGAGTCCAGGGAGACCTGCTAAGGGAGGTGCAGACAGACATCCTGGGCTTGGGGAAACAGCAAGACACACAGACTCAGACATCAGGCATAGCCTCAGGGACCAGGTAAAGACCCAGGAAACCAGAACCCGAGGCCTTGGCTTTGAGGTCAATAACAAGACACAATCCATCAAAGAGTCTGGGTAACAGCCATGGGATGAAAAGTGTACGCCTGTATTTGTTAACGCGCGTGCCCTTGTGTGTCTGTGAAGGATGAAGCTGAGCCTCCAGGTGGAGGAAGTAGGTAGCAGTGAGGATCTGGGGGCCCAAGAAGCAAGGCAGTCCTGACAGTCGGGGGACTCTCTGCCCAAAGGAGTCTGCTCCTCGCGTCCTTCGTGTACTACCTACCCTGCTGTTCTCAGGACATGTCACCTAAGATGCCCACAGACTGAGCATCCTGGTCTGCTTCTCACAGGGACAAGAGGAAGAGAGGACACCAACCTTCACTGAGTACCTTCATTATGCCAGGCATTTTCTTTTTCCCTTCCTTCTCTCCCTCCCTCCCTCCCTCCGTCCCTTCCTTCCTTCCTTCCTTCCTTCCTCCCTCCCTCCCTCCCTTTCTCTCTCTCTTTCTTTCTTTCTTTCTTTCTTTCTTTCTTTCTTTCTTTCTTTCTTTCTTTCTTTCTCTTTTTCTCTCTCTCTTTCTCTCCTTCTTTCCTTCCTTCCTTCCTTCTCTCTTTCTTTCTCTCTTCTTTCTTTTTTCTCTTCTGAGACAGGGTCTCACTGTGTTGCCCAGGCTGAAGTGCAGTGGCATCATCACAGCTTACTGCAGCCTCCAACTCTTGGGCTCAAGTGATCCTCTTGCCTCAGCCTTCTGGGTAGCTGGGACTACAGGTGTGTGTAGTCAGCTAATTTTTCTTATTTTTGTAGAGACAAGGTCTCCCTATGTTGCCCAGGCTGGTCTCAAATTCCTGGATTCAAGCAATCCTCCTACCTTGGCCTCTTAGAGCCACTGCGCTGGCTCCTTTTCTTATTTAGTCCTGACAATAACACCAAAAAGGCATTATTCCCAGAGTTAGATGACTGCACAGAGATCACAGGACAAATCAGTGCAGAGCTGGGATTTGAACACAGATCTGCCTGTCTCCAAAGCCCACACTCTTCTACTCGTTCCATGTCGATGCTGTAGCACTAAACTACTCTGAGTCACGTTTCTTCCTGCATTCTGGAAGCAAGTGCATCTCTTCCAAAAAATATTGTTTTTAACTTAATGTACAGTGCTTATTACATTTTATCTTTCAACAAAGTAACTAATATATATATATATATATTTTAAACTCCAAATAGAGTGTGAACTTCTGGAAAGCAAAGACCATGTCTCATTGTCTTCTTTCTAAATTCTCATGGAGCTAGCATGGCGCCTTCACAGATGCAAGGAGCTGGTGTGCACGTGCACTTGTGTGTGTGTGTGTGTGCGTGTGTGTGAATTAAGCTGACATTCTCTCTTCACTTATCCCTGCTCTCTGTGACCCTGTGAGTTTTGGCCCCTGCTCCTGTAACTTCTGCATTTCTCCCAGGTCTATCTAACATACTGACTTTGGCATTCCTCACCATTTGGTTTCTATTAATAGAGACTATTTTCTCTTGAATTCTCTGTACTTGCTGGATTTGGGACCCATAGATTCCCTCTCGCACATACTCTGTTTCCCCATAGTACACTGTGTCCTGGGATCTTGGCTGGATCTTGGACCCAGGGGGTTCCTAAATAATATGATGTGAGAGATTCTGCCTTGATGGGACAGAAAAGACTCACCGTAGGTTGAGGTGACATATGAAGTGGGCTTTGAAGATGAGAAGGGATTTTCAAGGTGGAAACGAAAGTAGAGAGAAGGTATTTTAAAGAAAGGAAAAAGTATGTGTAAAGGTTAATTTGAGGATCTCTGAGAAGTTCAATGTCACTTAAATGGTAGTGGCATTCAATGGAGTGAATGGTAAGTAGTGCAAGATGAGGCCAAATGAACTTTTCAGTCGGACAACTTTTCTTTTTCTACTTGTCTTTCAGCATGAGCCAATGGAGTACGAAAAGGAATCTCCTTGGTTGATGTCCATGGCCACTGGAAGAGCATTGTAGTATTGGAAGAGAATGTCTCAGTTCTAAAACCACCGGGGAGTTTGTGTTTCTCCTGAAGAGCTCCAGGGACAGGAGTCTCCCCAAGATTTTTTATAATTCTTCTCAACCGTTTTCTAATTCTTGTTGGTCAGAAATGTCTCCTTCTTTCCAACTGAAACCTGATTTTAAAAGTTTTTTAGGTAGAATAAATAGTTTCCAAAAATCTTATAGTGTCCCTTAAGGATTTAAATGTTTTAAACTTATTTTAATGTATATTATTTACTAGAGAACATTGGGAAATTATTAATAGTTCTATCATCTAAATATATTTATTAACACTGTAGAGTTTTTCTAGGCTTTTTTTGGTATGCACAATGATTTTTTTCTGAACTAATTTGAAAACACTTTATGCAATGTTTTTATCACTTACATCCTTAAATTTTTAATTATAAATAATATAAATATTTTAGAGGAAAACCTTGATTCTGTTGTGAATTTTTCTCTAGTATTTTGACAAAAAAAATACTTGGCCTTTTAAAGTTGGAGATTTCTATTTCAGATAAGTCCTGGGAAATGGCATGATATTACAAGTGGGTCAGCATAAAATACACTTAAAGGTTAATTTCAATTTCTGTCAATTTTGAATATTTAGGAGAGCTTAACTAGCACAACGTGGTCCGATAATTTTATCTACAAAGTGTATTTGTTAAATTGCCATCGAGTTCTATTTAGAGTTTAATTCATCCTGGCTCTACTATTTACTGTCTGTGTGATTTTGGACATGTAATTTCTGTGCCTTAATTTCCTTGTTTTTGAAATTGGGATAATAATAATAAGTATTAGTATAAATATTACAATGAATTAATATTTTTAAAATGTGTAGAACAATGCCTGACACTTAGTAAATGTTTGATAAATGTTATACTTTTAAAAAAAATTTTGCCTTACACACTTCAGAAATTAGTATAGGTTTATTGTTATTGCTGGCATTGTTGCTATTTTTTCCAGTGTAATAAGATTCAGAAAAAACTCCAAGTATTAAAATTTTTAATAATTTTGTTTAAAATATAGGTTTTCTAATGTCTTCCCATTGGGGAAATAAGATTTTTACCTCAGGTGACCAGTTCTCCCTTCTATGACTAGGTGGGCGAGTCTTTGGTGTTCCAATAGACTCTGAAGAGACAAGGAATACGTTCACATTCCTTCACATTCCTACTCCCAGGAAATGGAAGGTAGCAGAATCCATCACTGCCTCTTCATTAAATTTAGGAACAAAACTCGTCCCTTAATTGAATTCTTATCTAATGACTCAGAGCTTTGAGGCAATCTCAGAGCTTTAATTTTGAGGTTTATTATCTATGTTAATTAAGACAAAATCATGATTATCTCGTTCTTGTTTGCATCCTCTCACTCCATCCCTTATATCCCACATTTTTTTTTTTTACTTCTCATATCTAAATATGTTCCTTGATTAATGAGAATGAGCATTTTTTATGAGAAGCACGTATTAGAGCCAGAGGTATAACTTATCCTTCCTTCTTCCCCCTGGGATTGGTAATGTAGTTCTTTGTTGATGATGGGGTTGAGAGAGAAAGCCCTGGTGAGCATGAACAGCAGAGATTTTTTGGATTCTAAAGACACTAGTGTTCAGGGGGAAGGCTGCCCTCTAAGAGGGAATAAAAAACAAGGCAAATGAAACTTTGCCTTGTTTTTTTATTCCCTCTTAGAGGGCAGCCTTATATGTTCACAATGGAATATTACTCAATTTTAAGAAATGACAGTGAGTTAGCACCTCTTGTATTATCCTGGATTAAGCTAAGCATTTTTATTTTTTTAGACAAATTTATTAAAGTGTAATTTACCTTCCATGTCATTACT
>CAUYRT010055023.1:0-17275 GCA_963574885.1 Lepilemur ruficaudatus
GGTCTCGCTCTTGCTCAGGCTGGTTTCGAACTCCTGACCTTGAGCAATCTGCCCGCCTTGGCCTCCCAGAGTGCTAGGATTACAGGTGTGAGCCACCGCGCCTGGCCTAGATATGGTTTTAAAACACTAAGTATGTGGCAAAGAAATCAGAAGTCAGAATCATAAAAAGGCATTTATTAAACTTATAATTATTCTTAGTGCTATGCTGGGTTCTGTATCAAAAAAAGACATAAGTGTGTATATCACATCATTTGGGGGTTTACATTTAAACAGACAACATTGAATGGATAAACATGTGCAAGCTTTAGCACAACAAAAACTAAACTAATTAGGGAGGAAACTAATGTGTTTCTATCATACAGAAGTACAGACTTAATAAAGGAATGGTCTTATATCTCTTCTATCAGTGCCTATAATCCCAGCACTTTGGGAGGCTGAGGTGGGAGGATCTCTTGAGGCCAGGAGTTCCAGACCAGCCTGAGCAACATGGTGAGATCTTGTCTCTACAAAAAATAAAAAACTTAGCTAGACACAGTGGTGTGTGCTTGTTCTCCTATCTAATCGCAATGCTGACGCAAGCCTGAGCCCAGGAGTTCAAGGCTGCAGTGAGCTGTGACTGTACCACTGCATTCTAGCCTGGCAACAGAGTGAGACCCTGTCTCTTAAAAAAAATGAAAACAAATGAACCAACAAAAGTTCAGAGTCAACGCATATTATGGGTGAGAAATGGGAGAGTGAGAACAGAAAGGAGAAAGAACCGGTATAGAGAAAGTGTTTGAAGATAATAAAATGTATTTTTGGCTGAAAAAAGTAAGTTCAAAAGTATACAAAATAGATTGCTATTTATGTTAAAAAGAACAAAAACCCTCCAAGAGCGTATCTATATTTTTTCTTGTATATATATTAAATATGTCTGGAAGGACACAAAAACTTTAATAACATGGATTGTTAGCAGGAATAGGAACCAGTTGGTTAGAATAGGAATTAAAAATTAAAGATATTATACTTTAAAAGTTGATGGATACAGAAAAGAAAAAGAAACTTCCAGAACATTTGTGACATGGAATAGGAATAATGGGTATGCATGCATACACACCTGCACGTACACATTCAGGCAATTTTGTACCACAGTGCCACTGACTCGACCCTACATTAGCCAGGGAAAAAACGATGAGACAATGATAGAATTTCCGAGTCAATTATCAAGGCCTCTAAGCTACACATCCTACTCATAGATATGAATAGGGCAGACCAGAAACCAGTTACTCAAGGTGTGGGTCTCAGTCACCCTCTATGTCCTGGAGTTATCTAAATGTTAGAGTCCAAAGGCTATTCGGCCATTCGGTAAATCTCAGCTTACTCTCTCATCCCACTTGCTATGCGGCATGTTGGAACAGCAACTTGGTCAGCTTTGTCTTCCTCCCAGCCAACTGAAATCTCTGTCCAAAGTTTAATGACGGAGTATTGATCTGCAGAGTATAAGAATTGATAATCACTCAGCTATTGTAGCAAATTCATTGCCAACCATTAAAAGATTATAGACAATTCACTGTAAACAACAGCAGAGAGATAGCTTTCCTTTAGTCTCACAGGGAAAAGGGCTAATAGTGAAGCTCAAAAGCCTTTTTCCTGGCTCCTGGTCAAAATCTTACATTTTGCAGATAATTCCTTCCCTGAGTGGTAGATATTTCCTAACTGGGTTTTATACTTGCTACCAACAGCATTGATCAATTTACCACATCATCTTGACAATTCATCTGCAATACACGCATCAATAGCACGTTCATGTCACAGCTCTGTATTTCTGTATTAAAATGCCTCTAAATTAAATTTCCACATTGATTTTCAGTCACTTATTTACTTCCAGCATATGCATTCTAATTTCTTATTACATTAGAATTTAGGCTTAATTTAACAAGATTCTCTTCTTGTTTTTTTTTTTTTAATTTTGAATTATATTCTATGTAATGGTACTACTTAGAATTTTTCACATAAAATAATTTTCTCTGAAAACTATCATTCAACTATTAACTTAGGTTCCCTACTGCTGCTATTAAAAATTGTGACTTATTTTTAAACAGTCTTCATTATAACTTTATTGGAATCATAGATATGAAGAAAGGTTTAGCTATAAGGATATATTAGCCTTACATAATAGTGAATAATTAGGGACAATTAACACCTTCAAGTAGTTCAAGAACTGAAGGATCCCTTATTATTTATTGTTGGGCAACTTTTCTTTCTGGGTCCCTTTTGGCTTCCCACTGCCTATTACCTGAAGAAAACAGGTAGAAGTCTTTGGGATATGATGAGGATCACACAAAAGTTTTAGGTGGTCCAGGTCCTGAAACTCATCTTCCTACCGAAATATTTTCATGTAAAATTTTATTAATGAAAGCAAGTAAACATTCTACAAAAAACCAAAATGCTACAGCAGTTAATTACATGAACTCTAGCCAGATGGCCTGGGATCCAATCCAAGGACTACCGCTTCCTGACTGTGTAATCCTGGGCAAAAGATTTAACCTCTCTGTGCATGGGTTTTCTCACCTGCAGAATTGGGCTTGTCAGAGTATCTATCCCATAAACCTGCTGACAAAATTATGCATGAACATATATAAAGTACTTAGAATGATGCAGATATAATTAGTTTAGCTATTTCTACTCAAATAAATAATTTGTGGGTCTACTATTTTGGATACTAATTTCTTTCTCTTTTTTGCTTTCATATAATTTTCTCTTTTTAGGATAGTTCCAGCTCCATCATAATCAAAATGTATTATTCAGCACCTGTACCTCAGTTTCCTACAGAAAAATTTAGCTACGACTTTAACAAAGCCCAAGCTGGGTTTTGGTAGATGACAAAGGTCATTTTTTCCCTCTATTATATTTCTTTCTCTGAATTCTTTCTTCTCATCTTCAACCAGATGCCATTTAAGGTGATGATAAAATTGAGAAACAAGCTAGGAAGGAAAAAGCAACCAGACTTGTAGAGCCCTAAGAGATTTTTTGAGCAAAATGAAGAAAAATCCAGACATCATACCTAGTTAATGCTCCAGGAGGATAAAAAGGGACAACAACCTTAACCAATAAAGCACAGGTACTGTAGAAGCTTTTCCACATCAAAACACATTCTCCTCTTACTCTGAGAGCGTCTCACTGCTTAATCCTTTCATGGATGTTATAAATACTTGAGGGGACAAGCGCGAGAAGAGAATAAGGCATAGAGTTTCAGAGGGAATAAGGTATAGAAATTCAGAGGGAAAGTAGAGGAGAGATTTAAAGAAAAGCACAGATTTCACAAAGAGGTAGGGGGAACAGGAATGGAGATGAGAAACGAAATAAGAAAGCTGCATATCCAGGGAGAAACGTGGGAATCAATGCAATGTTTACTAGATGGCAATAGCACAGTTCTACTTCGAAAAACGAAATCAAAAGGAAAAAAAATCAGAGAACATATGGGAAAATAACTAGAAAGCAACCGAAAGGGTTGAACCTGGAAAGAAGAGAAGAGCTTAAATTCACAAGAACATTTGAGAGAGGAAAGAAAGATTGTCTTTCTCTTCAAGATTCCCACACCCTCAAAAATATAGTCACTCAAAAGCAGCCATCTTTGCTGCATTCACTCTTCCAACTTCATTTCCCCCCTTCTCTGACATTTATTTTCATTCAAATAGGCTGCAAATCACTCTTACTAGAAACTTGTCAAATCATATTTCGAAGGTTTGTAAAAGACTTGACGCTCCTGGAATGGGGTCTCAGGGGCTGGCTGTTCCTTTAGGTCACATAGCGTTAGGCTATCCCTGCACAGCCAACAGCAGCAGGCAAGTTAAAAGTTAGCTCACAGGTTGGAGCTAAGGGCTCAGGTTACTCCTTCATGTGACCCAGTTGGCTCTGCTTTCTTCTGTGGCAGCAAACTGAATCTCTATCCCCAGCCAGCTGTCACAAAATTGCCAATGGTCAAAGGATGTCCCAGCTCTTAATATAGCCTGAGTGCAATGACAGACAAAAACATACACTGGGGAAAGGACACCCTATTCAATAAATGGTGCTAGGAAAACTGGATAGCCACGTGCAGAAGAATGAAACTGTATCCCTATCTACCATCATACACAAAAATTCATCAAGATGATTTTAAAGACTTAAATGTAAGATCTGAAACCATAAAAATTCTAGAAGAAAATGTAAGAAAAATTCTTTTGGACATTGGCCTAGGAAAAGAATTTGTGACTAAGACCTCAAAAGCAAATATAGAAACAACAAAAATAAACAAATGGGACTTAATTAAACTAAAAAGATTCTTCACAGCAAAGGAAATAATCAACAGAATAAACAGACAATCCAAACAACGGGAGAAAATATTTGCAAACTATACATCCGACAAAGGGCTGATATCCAGAATCTACAAAGAACTCAAACAAATCGGCAAGAAAAAAACCAAATAACCCCATCAAAAAGTGGGTGAAAGACATGAACAGATTTTTCAAAAAACAACATAGAAATGGCCAACAAACACATGAAAAAATGCTCAACATCACTAATTATCATGGAAATGCAAATTAAAACCACCTTATTGCTGTCAGAATGGCCATTACTAAAAAATCAAAAAACAATAGATGCTGGCAGTGGATTCGGTGAAAAGAGAATGCTTATACACTGTCGGTGGGAATGCAAACTAGACAAACTCTATGGATAACAGCATGGAGATTTCTCAAAGAACTAAAAGTAGACCTACCATTTGATCCAGCAATCCCACTACTGAGTATCTACTCAAAGGAAAAGAAATCATTTTATTTTAAAGAAAGGCACCTGTACCTGAATGTTTATCACAGAACAATTCATAATTACAAAGATATGGAACCAGCCTAAGTACCCATCAACTAATGAGTGGATAAAGAAAATGTGGTATATATATACAACATGGAATATTACTCAGCCATAAAAAGGAATGAAATAATGTCTTTTGCAACAACTTGAATGGAACTGGGGATCATTATCCTAAGTGAAGTATCTCAGGAATGGAAAAACAAATACTGCATGTTCTCACTAACAAGTGGGAGCTAAACGAGGGTCATAAAGTGGTGTCATGGACATTGAAAACTGAGAAGGAGGAGGGAGGGGGGAATGACAGATAAAATCTACCCGTTGGGTACAATGTACACTATACGGTGATGCGTACACTGAAAGCCTTGATTTCAGCATAGTACAATTATCCATGTAGCAAAATACACTTGTACCCCCTAAATCTGTTGATATTGAAAAAAATACATAGCCTGAGGATCCATGCAAGGCACATCTTAGCCCAGAAAGACTCCGTGACTTGCTGCAGGGAGGGCCAGCATTAGAACCCAGTGTCCTAGCTCAAAATGCACTTTTACTACTGAGGCTAGATTTGGGCGTCTAACGCAACTGTGTAAGACTTAGGAAAAAGCTCTCATTTACTACCCGTACTATTTGGGCAATTTTTTTTCTTCCTTCTTTCTTGACTTCTATAGGATTAATAAAATTTTCTGGTTTTTTCCCTCCTGCCCTCGCTCTCCTCCCCTCCTCTCTTTGGTTTGGAAACTATGATGTTTCATTTCTTTTAGTGGTTTCCATTGATTCAAAAAAAAAATCCTATGGAAGTTCTCAAATGAATATAAATAGAGATAATAATATGAATTTCCCAGTGTATCTATTACCTAGCTTCATCAATACCATAATCTACAACCCCATCCCTGATTATTTTGAAGAAATCCTAGATGGTATATTATTTCACTTACACATATTTTAGCATTATGTCTAAAAGATAAGAGCTCTTTTTAAAAACAGAATTATAATACCATCATCACATCTAAAAAATTAACAATAATTCTTTAGCATCATCAAATATCTGGTCAGTGTTCATACTTCCCCAACTGTCTTACTATTTTCTTTCTTTTCTTTTCTTTTTACGATTTATTTCTTTGGATCCAAATAAGGTCCATACTTTGCAATTGATTGTTAAGTATTTTAAGTTTCTTTCTCGCTCTGTCTTTCTGTTTCCCTTCCATCCCTATCATTCTCTCTGTTATATTTTTAAAATTTTTTTATTGAAGAAACTTGGTTTTTTGACCTACTGAGTTTCCCACAGTCTAGATTTTGCTGATTCTGTCCTCACAGTGTTTTTTTAAGAAAACATATTCCAGTGTCCCCAATACTTCCTGTGAAGTGATAGTTAGAGCTCAAGGCTCGATTAGATTCAAGCCTTTGTTGTTGTTGGCAAGGCTGCTTCATGGGTGATGTTACACACATCTATCGGGAAGCTCATAATAATATTCAACTGTCAGACATCAACAATCATTGCCTAGAGTCCATAGTTATTTAGGGGTTACAAATGGTGATTTTTTTCCTTCTTCTTCATTAGCTGGAATGCTCTTGTAGAGAAAATGTCTCCTCGTCCAATGCTGATACATAGATCATATGGAAGGACAGGATAAATTCTTAAATCTGTCTCTCTATTAACCAGATTTTAAGCCAATTGTTTCCCTAGCATCCTCCAAAGGTGATCAGTACAATTGTGTGTTTTGTTATATTTTGTTTTGTTTTTTGGAGGGGGGAATCTCATTATGAACTAATGAGTTTAAACATGAATTGTAAACAAATAAATAAAATGGTATGATTTAAGCCACTAAGTTTTGGGGTAGTGTGTTACACGGCAATAGACAACTGCAATAGTCCTCTTCCATTTAAAAAGAAAACTTTGTGACTAGAAGTGTTAAAGCATTTTCATGATCATTCTCATTGTCCTTTCTGTTGCATCCACAAACCGACATTCAGCCTTGATGGACAAGTGGCATTGCCACTCATTTTGGAAACTGCTGCCCATTTCGTGCCTATTTACATAAAGCAGGGTGCCTGGTCAGTCCAACATGCTCCCCATGTGTCCGTTCTGGCTGTGTTGCTTCATTGCCCACTGAAGAGTCAGCCCTCACATTATGACCAGATTATCTGGTTTCTTGCATTGCTTTCAAATTATTGGTGACTCACTTCAAATGCAGTGTCTGAGAGGCTCTTTCTCTAGAGACAGAAGAATTATCAGCAGAATTGGTTGGTATGTTTCACTGACACGGAAGCCATGTCTGATCTATAAGTGGGTAACTTTTATATTACCAGAACTGTTTTCCTGTCTCAATGCCTATGGTTTGTTTGGGATCTCATTTGAAAATGAGATACTTACATACAGCTTTCAAATAATCAGTCTCTGTCTTGGAGCCTAGGGAATCATGGTGAGCCTAAATGAAATAGAATTTTGTAGTAAAAATTTAAGGAGTTATATCTAGAGATTTCTTGAATCCCCAAATCTCCAATGTCAGTAATTAAGATAGGACTAGATTTGTTCACTAGCTAAGTGACTTTCAGCCACCAGCTTTCAAGCTTGGCTAATTCTTTCCTGTAAAATACTTTATAGGTACCATCTCATATAATTCTCATAAAACCCCTATGAAATAGGAATTTCTGTGGCAAACTACAACACATCAGGACCCTTTAGCCCCTTTGCAAATAGCAAAGCTGTAAATATTACATCAAAATGTGCCAGGGGTTTGCTCTATTCACTGTAATGTGAACATTGATCATTATCATTATCAAGGTTTGCTGGAACCCTAACTAGGCACCAGGGGGGCACTACTAAAAAAGTATAAAACAGAATCTGTAATTTGGGTGGTCTTTCCCTTCAAATTAAATTTGAGCTAAATGGATGACACATGCAGGTAACTTTGCCCTCTGGACACTCTCCCTGCTTTTGGTGTGTAGCAATTTCTTAGAGGAGATAAAAATCTAATCCTAGGCAGCAGAGGAGACAGGGAGAGAGGAGCAAAAGAAAGAAGCAAAAGAGAGAAAGTTCCATGACATAATAAGACTTATCCATAATCTACAGTACATATAACTTAGGCCAGAAGGAAATACAGTAGATTTATACTCTTTCTGTCTGTGTATTTTATTTCAGTATTATAGATTATAGCAACAGAGGAAGAACAACAATAAAAGCATTGAAAGAAAACAACAAAAACAAGTATTCTGATGGGTTCGCATCTCCCTCATAGTGGTGTTTTTTTCTGGCCAAGTTGCTAATGTTCTGGGTGGGAGGAAGGGCGATTGGGGGATGGGGCAGTAAGTACACCCAGGAATAATTCTTGAAAATCTTCAATTAAGTTCAATAGCATCTTGCTAAACCTCAAGCTTGGCAATTTATACACACACTTATACACAAACACAAATACACTCTGCTGCCCTGGTGCTTTAGCAAAGAGAGGGCAGCTTATAGCTGAAGAGAAAGCTCGTATTACAAAGACTTCATTACTTTTACAAAATACGCACCAAAGGACATTTACTAGTGTACCGAGAGCTATTATCATAAATAATTAAAACTAAATCATTCTTCTCTAAACAAATGTATAAAGTACATTGAGTGATTCAAAGCACTAAGCTTTCTCAACATACTGCTCTGTACACTTATAATGCAAGAACCCCACCCAGGCCATTAAAATCAGATTCCTGGTTCTTCTGTAGAGACTTTATAAAGCAGATTTGGATAGGGCACAAGAACTTAGGATGCTGAAGTCCTTCCTTCTATTTGTTCTTTTTTTTTTTCCAGTAATTTATTTACAAGAAAATAAAAATGTTTATAGACATCTTTGCATGAAGAACCCTTATGGTAGTATTTTACACAAATACTTTGATGCACTGTTCAAAAGGCCCAAGGGTTAAGCAACATGACATTTCTCAAGCATCACCACCCATCATGGAAGCCATTGTGATTTGCGCTGAGAGATTTCCTTCTGGAGTCTTCCCTACTCAAAGGATGTAAAAGTAAGAGCCATTACAATATGACTAAAACGATTGCCTGTGCCCTTTAACCCAACACTACACTCTCGTATTTTACTCAAAACTCTGAATTAAATACCTAGTAAACGCTTGACTTGCTTCCATGTGAGTCTTGGAAGAAACTGAGGCTGTTTAGAGAGTGAAGAGCTATTTTAGATTTCTTTTTTTTTCTTTTTTTTTTTTTGAGACAGAGTCTTGCTCTGTTGCCCAGGCTAGAGTGCTGTGGTGTCAGCCTAGCTCACAGCAACCTCAAACTCTTAGACTCAAGCGATCCTCCTACCTCAGCCTCTGGAGCAGCTGGGACTACTGGCATGCACCATCATGCCTGGCTAATTTTTTATATTTTTAGTTGCCCAGCTAATTACTTTCTATTTTTAGTAGAGACTGAGTCTTGCTCTTGCTGAGGCTGTTCTCAAACTACTGACCTCAAGTGATCATCCCTCTTTGGACTCCCAGAGTGCTAGGATTACAGGTGTGAGCCACCACACCCAGCCTACTTTAGATTTCTAAAGTCAGAATTCACCTTAGTTGCCTTGTCTGTCCACTTGCAGGCTTACTTTGATTTAGGTGAGTAGCTTTCAGGAATCCCAGCAACCTTGAGGTCTCTAGAGTTAATGTAAATGAATTCAATTCTCAGAACTGGACTTAATTCAAAAGCAGCCTATCGAGATCCTAACCTAAGTTTATATTTCTGGAGTCTCTTTAAACAAAACTAGACCTGTCTTTCCTTCATCTCTTTTAAATCATTAAGCTTAGCATAAATCTACTGAAGAACTCAGGCTTTGTATATTGCAGCTGTGCTACCCACATACTGGTAAGTACGTGGTCACCAAATCAAAAGGAGCCATGACACTGCCAGACTTAAGGAAAACTCATGTCAAAGAAACATCATTATCTTCATAGGTTAACAAGCAAATGGTAAGCCAAGACGTTGAAGAAGATTGATTTATAACTTCTTTCTAAATAGCCCAAAGATCATTGTCAGTAATCAGAGATAGGTCTAGCAAAACAAAGTACACGCTTCATATTGCCTCATATTTTAAACTCATCCTCTATCAGTTTGTTCAACAAAGTTCCAGTTATGTGTGCAGTTATGTGAGTTACCTTCCACTTTCTATCACCCCCCACCAGCTCAAGCAGGCTCAGTATCTTGGATATTCAAACATGTGTTAATTCATCCTCTGATCTTAATCTCCATTCACTTTTTCTTCCCCAGTACAAAATTCTAGAAAAGTATGTAATCCTGAAGAGGCAGGCATCTGAGCCTATTAAATGAGTCAAATTTTGACTCAATTATAAAGTCACCTTTGACAGATTTGCATTACACCTTATGTAAGATGTTCTGTCACCCATTCCATCATGGGTCATATAAAATAACAGGAAAGTCACCAAAAGGTGCCCAACCTTGAGGGAGCAAAACCTTGAGGGTACAAAATTAGAAGCCACAGAGGAGGCATAGTGAGATTTTAGAGGCACTAAAAGGCCTTCTCAATACAAACAATTTCCATTATTGGTTCTATCATAGGCTGTTTCCACCATGGTGTTTGAAAATGTCATATTACCATTCTTTTGGGCTAAGGCAGCATTAGAAAGCCTGTGATACCCATGCCATTGCTCTCCATCCCACCCTTGGGGCAAATAGCATTAATCTACCATGATTTTCTGTTTTGCTCAACTCAAATGTACCCTTATAATACTTCTCAAGGCACTGCAGAAAGCCACTGTCAATTGGCCCTCGAGAAAAAAACCTATTTGCTATTCTGAGATTACAGCCTTGAAGTCTTCAAAACTAAATGAAATGTCAGATAGAATGCCATTCTCAGACATAAAAACTCTAAAGCTCAAACATTCATATCAACAAACTGTAAGATCTGAGACATAAAAACAAAATCTTAAGCCCCCCAACATAATGAATGGCTCCCTTCTTGGCCAAGAGGACCCTAAAGAAACCTTAAAACTGAGTTCATGGTCAAGACAGGATGGGAGGTCAGGCATGCTTCATTATACCCCCTCCCTTGTTAACTGCCATTAGGCTTTCTTCCCTAAGTGTTAAACAGAAGCCAGCCCCTTGGAAAGACTTTGTGCCCTGCTGATTGCAACCAACTGCCAAATGCTGCTCCTCCCTTTTGTGGTTTTGTGGCACAATTGATGAGCATTCCTTACTTAGATCACCAACCATGGAGTGGTTTTGACCAGTCTATGAAAGCTGTGCAGTGAGGGTTTTTATGCCCTCTGATTCACCTTTGACATCAGAGGGCCAAAATCTCCTCCTTTGGTTCACTGTCATTTTTTGTACATGTGACCCATGAAGGGGCATGAAGCTCAATTGCACATGTGCATGTTTTGCCTTTCATAAATATTCATGATTCCTCCTATAGCTTATTAAATATGCATATTTGGCTACTCTGCTCAGCCTAAAATTCCCATTCCCTCTATGATTCCAGGGAAGTGCATGCTGTCAGCTTCTGTCCAAGGCTACGTTTCCCAGTCTGCAAGATGGTTGCCTGCAGGCTACAATGCTTTATGAGAAATAAAACTCTCCTTTCTAAACCAATAAAACTCATCATTCTTCAGTTGAAGGACCTGATAAAATGGGAAAATATTTGGTAGAAAGGAAGGAAACATTGTGGCATGAATTTGGGGCAAGGAGCTGTGCTCTGCAAAATATTCTGAAACAAGGAAGATGAATAATCACTCTGTGCACTATCTGTCTGGTGCAGATGAAGTTTTCATAAAGCAGTAATTTTTTAGAATGAAAACACTAGACTTTCAATCCATTTGTTACTCTGTTTTACTCAATCAGAAACTAGGATATGATGTATTTTTATAAATATTTAAAATGTAGTCAGAAAGGAGAGATCAGGAAATAATTTTATTTTCAATAACTTACCAATTCTCACTTTCCATGTGAAGTCTTTCCTATTCTACAAAGGAGAAAGTGAAAAAGATAGTTGAAAGGTGTCTTAGTCTGTTTTATGTCACTATGAGAGAATACCACAGACTAGGCAATTTATTTTTCTTACAGTTCTGGAGGCTGGGATGTCCAAGTGCCCCAATCTGTTGAGGGCCTTCTTACTGTGTCATCCCATGGCAGAGGGCAAGAGAGCACATGTGAGAGAGCCAAACTCAATTTTATAACAAGTCCAGTCTCATGAAAACTAACCTAACCAGCAATAATGACATTAATCCATTCCTATGGGCAGAGCTCTCATGGCCCCACCTCTTAATACTGTTGCATTGAGGATTAAGTTTCCAACACATGAACTTTGGGGGACACATTCAAACCTTAGCAAAGGGCAAGTTTAGAAGGCAGAAAAGTGTGACCCAAAGAAAAATTGTATACTATAAAGCCTGGCAAAAATAAAATCAAAGAATCTTAGTATAATAATCACAGTAGCAAAAGCTTTTATTACCAGGGAGCTGGTGAGGGCTGGATCTTCAAGTATGTGTAGTTGGAAAACTGTAATTTGGGGGATTGCTTCTGCAATCTGGGTGGGGGCAAGGAAGTGGTATTTGTTCTTAGATCAACTCCTCATTTCCGTTCACTTTGGGAAGTCTTTTAGTAATATAAATGTAAGGCCAGTTAATCCCCAACCCTCAAGGGAAGCCATGAACCAGCAAGTTACAAAAATTCAAATACTTCCAACTGAGATGTTAACATTCTGCTTAGTCATTTAAATCAGTGCATTATCAGCTGAACCATGCATCTCCAGAGATAGAAAATATTTTTCTGCACAATCTGAATTTCAACTACTCCATGCCTAAAAGCATTTTGTTCTTGGGAGATACGTGTTCAGCTTTGTCCAAGTATTTGTTCACAAGCAGTTCAGGAGACCAGATTGTGGCAAGAAGAATGTTTAGGTTAAACTTTTCTCCAGTTTATGCATGAGAAAATAGAATCACAAGGAAACAGATTATGTATTCACGCTACCTGGGCTGTGTACAGGACTGGCTGCACAATTTGTGGGGCATAGTGCAAAATGAAAATACAGACTCCCGTGTTCAAAAAAGCAGAAAAATTCCATTAAAAGTACTAAGGTTCAAAGTTTTTCCTTTCTTCTCTTGTCTCTTTCTCAATGGTGTTTTTTGTCTGCTATTTAATGTCACTTTCCCTCTGGCACTAGGATACTCACCTGGCTAGTACAAACCTCATAGGGACTGACAAAGACTCTTTCCTTGACCAAACTTCAGTCAAGATCCTCTGAGCTCTCTTCTCGATGAGGTCTCAACCTTGTCCCCCATCCTTGCTGGGCCTATATAGCCCAGTTGTAGCAAGAATCCTGCTAAGTCAGTTTAGAGAGAATCTTCCAGACCTGGTACCTGATCACCGTGGCCTACCTTCAACAAGACCCTTGTTAAATTGGTTTAACAAGAATCTCTTTATGCTCTCTGTCTCCTCTTAGTAAGTTTCTATCCATGGACTCCTCAACTCTGATAGTCGGCTAAGAATCCCCACTTGTCCTTGCTATATTTGGAGTTGAGCCCTATCTCCCTACTCTATTGAGCTAGTCTTGACACCTATTGCAATTGTCCTGAATAAAGTCTTCCTTATTATTTTAACAAGTGCCAGAATAATTTTTTCACCACAGTTATGGTGCCATGATTCAGATAAAATCAGATTCATCACTGGGCCCCTGCACTTCTCGCCCAAGACTCCACGAGTTCACCTTTGAAGACGGTCCTTATTCTAACTGACTGACTGGGCCTGTCGAGGGCCTTCTTACTGTGGCATCCCATGGCAGAGGGCAAGAGAGCCCTCACATCATTGAGTTCGACTCCAGAGCCCGTGCTGCAGGTGACAGTCTGCTGAAGCACAGTAAGGACAAATTTTGATTCTTAAGATGCCGAGTATACTCTCTGAGGCTGTGTCAGAGTCTTAGGCTTCTTTGTTTGAAAGTTACCTCCTGGGCTAGAAGTCCTCCTTCCTCACTATTTGTTTTATGTGGGGATTCACTCCCTGACTCCTAGGCTAGAAATTTTTTACTGGCTTCTTGTGAGGCCTCTTTGTTCTCTCTATTTGATCCTGCTTCTCTCATAGGAATGTCTCGCAGATGGAAACCCCATTCTCAAACCCCTGCTGCTGCTATGCTCCATTACTACTGTGCTAACTGTCTACTTCCTTTCTAGTTGGCATGAGCTTACTAAGGATAATTTGGAACTTAAGATTTCCCCAGACTGGTTCTTCTAAGACCTCTCCCTTCCCATCACTTCTGCTCCTCCTTCCCCCTTTTGCAACCGTTGATCTTCCCTTCCACTTGAACCCTCTGATTTGCCGCCTGCCAGGCCCTCCCTCCTCCTCTTCTACCCCCTCCTCCATCCCTCCATTCCTCCAGCCCTCTATCCACCCCTGCCAGACCTTTCCCTCCCCACTCACACCCTCAACTCCCTACAGTCTCCTGCTCCCATCAGGGGCTCTCAGGGGACTCAGGGACCCCTAAAAGCAACTACCTGGAGCCGAAAAGGAAAAAACACTAATTGGAAACAGATTGGATGTTTTATCTACTCTGATGGGCTTTGGAGAAACGCAAACAGCTGCTTTATGTCCCCTAGGTCTCTTGCCTAAAATTTTTGTCCACAACCTCCATAAGATTACATGGGAAGAAATTTTTTTTTTTTTTTTTTTGAGACAGAGTCTCGCTCTGTTGCCCAGGCTAGAGTGAGTGCCGTGGCATCAGCCTAGCTCACAGCAACCTCAAACTCCTGGGCTCAGGCAATCCTTCTGCCTCAGCCTCCCAAGTAGCTGGGACTACAGGCATGGGCCACCATGCCTGGCTAATTTTTTTCTATATATTTTTAGTTGACCAATCAATTTCCTTCTATTTTTAGTAGAGACGGGTCTTGCTCTTGCCCAGGCTGGTTTCAAACTCCTGATCTTGAGCAATCCTCCTGCCTCGGTCTCCCAGAGTGCTAGGATTACAGGCATGAGCCACCGTGCCTGGCCCAGGGGAAGAAAATTTTAAAACTTGCTTCCACAGGTATTGGTAAAAGCTTTAGCCCTGTATTGAATAGGTTACCTCACCTTGTCCCATTTGCCAGCAACACAATTCAGATAAAAATATAAAATGGAGCAAAGATAAGAGCTATTTTACATAAACCAGTGAGTTTTGTATTACTATATTTACCTAGCGCATGACTAAAATTTTAGAATGAAGCTATGAGATCTTTACTTGCATCTGTCTATATGTTTATGTATGTATGTATGTTATATATATGGGATACTTTTCTACCTCCAGATGGTATTACCAAATTAATTTCTAAAATTCTGAAAAGGAGCACTATTCAAACTGACTTAGAAATAAATAAGTGCTTATATAAATTAAATATTCCTAAAACTCTCAGAAACATAGGAACTAACCCAAATGTTTTTCAAGTTCACATGTTGAATAAATCTTTGATAAATAAGACTAGTTTGGTATTATTGGTTTAATAAAAATGGGTATGCTTTATGATTTTCAGCATTAAATATAATACAAGCATACAGTTTTATTCTACTTGGGGTTACTAGTCAAATGCGGTAATATTCTATCTGCTAGACCTTTAAGATTATAAGAATTGTAAGTTCAACCTAAGAATAAATGTATAAGTAATGATGTGTAAAAATAAATCACTTGATATCCATTATTTCATGTATATCAAGCACAGCAGTGAAACAAAAAACCCAAAACCCATATCTTGAGCCTTTTTAGATTTTTGCTTTTGTGATACTTGCCTAACATGCGTGTGCTATAAAAGTACTTTACAGAAAATAACGTGAGATGATGGCTAGCTATGTTTAATGACATGTCTGTCTGAAAATAGTTTCCAAAGTCTTTTAGGTAACTTGCAACCGTAGAGTTATGCTAAGTTGAGTAATAGATATTCATTGAACAGCTAGATCATTTCTAAGTAAGATAAATTACTGAGGCCAGGCACAGCGTCTCACACCTGTAATCCTAGCACTTTGGGAGGCCCAGGCAGAGGATTGCTTGAGGCCAGGAGTTCGAGACCAGCCTGGGCAGTATAGTGATCCCATCTCCACAAAAAAATAGGAAAATCAGCCAGTAGTGGTGGCAGGTGACTGTAGTCCCAGCCATTCAGGAGGCTGAGGCAGGAGGATCACTTGAGCCTGGGAGTTTGAGGTTGCAGTGAGCTGTGCTGGCACCACTGCACTTTAGTCCAGGCAACAGAGTGATACCCTGTCTCAAAAAAACAAAAATAAAAACAAAAACAAAACAAAACAAAACAAACCCTACTGAAGGCCAGGTGTGGTGGCTCATGCCTATAATCTTAGCACTCTGGGAGGCTGAGTGAGGCGGGAGGATCACTTGAGCTCAAGAGTTGGAAACCAGCCTAAGCAAGAACAAGACCCCCATTCTGCTAAAAATGGAAAAAATAGCCAGATATGGTGGCACACACCTGTACTCCCAGCTACTGGGGAGGCCATGAGTTGGAGATTGCAGTGAGCTATGATGACACCACTTCACCCAGGGTGACAGAGTTAGACCCTGTCTCAAAATAGATAAATAAATAAAGGCTTAAATAAAAGTTATAAAAAAGCAAAAAAAAAAAACCCTACTGAAACATTCATTATTAAGTGTAAGTTTACATATTTTGGGCTTGTTATTTCATGTGGCAGAGAGAAGCTAAATATATTAATATTTAGATCTGTTAATAAACACATTTTTGGACAATGCCACACTGGAAAATTGTACTATAGGAAAGCATATACCTATAAAATTGTTAGATGGTATGTATTCATAAAATTTGCTAGTCTGCTACAGAATGCTAGTATGTGATAGACAATTGTCTATTTCCTAGTTTTCTTTGTAAAAAAATGGTTACTAATGGTTAAAAATTATAATTGATATATGTAAATAAAATAAGAGTGAAGAGAAACAACTTTGCATGAAAAGTATGCAAGGAATGTAGGATGTGTCTTTGTTAAGGGGAATAGAGAGTAATTTTGTCCTAAATTAAAATGACTACTTGTTCCAGAATAAGAAAGATAAAAAGTGTAGGACAAAAACTGAATGGATATAAAAAGTTGTAGAGGGCTTGTAGAAAAGGAATCTTGGAAAAGGAATCTTATCTCATGTGGTCAAAGCTGACTAAGATTGGGTGGGTTTATTTATTAGGTTTTTGAAAAAAAGAAAAAAGTACACTAGGAAAAGTAAAATTGTACATCAAAAGTACACTGATATGAAACTAGAATTTGATTTTCTCTATGTTAAAAATGACAAAATTTTTTTGGATTATCGATCTATTCTTTTTTTTTTTTTTTTTTTTAGACAGAGTCTCACTCTGTTGCCTGGGCTAGAGTGCCATGGCATCAGCCTAGCTCACAGCAACCTCAAACTCCTGAGCTCAAGCGATCCTCCTGCCTCAGCCTCCCAAGTAGCTGGGACTACAGGTATGTGCCATCATGCCTGGCTAATTTTTTTTATATATATTT
>CAUYRT010055024.1:0-24082 GCA_963574885.1 Lepilemur ruficaudatus
ACCTGTTTGTAGAAATTCAGGCTTCCTGTTCACTCCTGACTGTCTGTTTACCTTTAAGTCCACAATAACTACATCAAAGAAATATAGAGTCACTATACCTCTTTTGTTATACTTCTGTTAATTGATGACTACCTCTTAGAATTTAGAAGTTAGCCCTTGAAAGACTTTGTACCTGTTTGTTCACCTAGATAAAGACTTGTTAGTAGCCCTTTGAGAGCACTTTTGACTCTAACCCACTACCTGTGTAATCCTGCTGCCCTAGCAAGTACATTCCCTGATGTGCAAATGGGTTACCCTGACAACTAGTAATTGAGATCTGTGATTATAAAAACCTATGTGAATCTAACCATATTGCTATACATTCACAGGGATATGCCTAGTCACCTAAGTACCTCGCTGTGATTATTCTGATCTTTTTATATAAAACTATAAACTATACCTTAGTCTCTCTGTATTCTTTTATTCTATTTCCTATCAATTTTCTTATCCTCTGTGGCAACCCCTATCTGAGGGACCTGGCTCCATGAGGAGGAGTAGCTGACCTCCTGGTGGGCCTGCCATGCTGCATCCTCTCCTCTTTTTTCCCCACAAGGTAGCTCCTGTGCTACAGGTTTTGTTGCCTCCAATTCAACCAAGAAAGAAGAGTCTCCACTTGGGTTCAGTTTAAGCCACATTTCCACTCACATTACCAGAGAGCTCTGTGATGGGGAATGTGGAGATCTTGCTGATCTTTTCATACCCCGTTTGCTGGTGATTCCTGTTTTCATTCTTTTTGAGTCAGAACCTAGGAGTTGAGTAGAAGTCTTAGGCCCTAAAGCCATGTCAATAGTCATTCCAACAGGGAACGGGAGAAATATCGTGAAAGAAAAGTAATAGAATTGCTAACAGATGCTTGAGGGAGGTGATAATGAATTTGCAGTGTTGCAAAACTGCCTGGCTTGTGATTTTTCTCTGGAAAAGCCTACCAGGGTATGTGCATGAGTGGAGCAGGTGGATCACTGAAGACTGGGCAGGGAGACATGATGGAGGGAAGGATTTGAGCAATTTGGAACTAATTTTACTAATGGTTAAGAAATCTTAACTTGATAACTGAGTAAAGCCAAGAAAGCTACCAAGAGGAGAGAAGATCAGGTGAATGAATTAGAGGTTTCAGTGAGGTCATTTTAACGTTTATGAGGTCAAACACTTATTAGTAGCTACCTTGATGTGCCCAAACTGCCATGTCCTGAAGAATAGGGATTAGCTGTGGCTCTGCCCTAATAGCTTACTCTAGTAGAAGAGAGGCATTAATCAAATAATCATATCTACAAATTACAATTAGTTAATGTGGTAAGTGCTAGGAAGAGAAATTCAACAGATTGAAAAGTTATAACAGGAGAATATTTGTGTCCTACTCATATTCCTCTTTCATGTCATATTTACATCATGATTTGTGTGGCTGGGTGATGTTTCTTGCAGGTAGGGGAGGGCTTCCCTGGAAGGAATAAAAAAAGGTTATCCCAGCTGATATCTGAAGACTAAGAGTATAGGAAAGATAAGGGCAAAAAAACTTTTTAGGTAGGGGTAATATGTTGCACAAAGACTTTGTTGGAAAGTATCCTAGAATTTTGTATGTGGGGAAAAGGAAAAAGAGAGGGAGGGAGAACGTGGCAGTGGCAGGCCCATGAGGAGGTCAGCTACTCCTCCCGCGGAGCCAGGTCCCTAAGATAGGGGTCGCCACAGAGGATAAGAAAATTGATAGGAAATAGAGAGAATAAAAGAATACACAGAGACTAAGGTACAGTTTATAGTTTTATATAAAAAGATCAGAATAATCACAGCGGGGAACTTAGGCAACTAGGTCATATCTCCGTGCACAATCTAGCAATATGGTTAGATTCACATAGGTTTTTATAATCACAGATTTCAATTACTAGTTGTCAGGGTAACCCATTTGCATATCAGGGAATGTAGTTGCTAGGGGAGCAGGATTACACAGGTAGTGAGCTAGGGTCAAAAGTGATCTCAAAGGGCTACTAACAAGTCTTTATCTAGGTGAACAAACAGGTACAAAGTCTTTCAAGGGCTAACTTCTAAATTCTAAGAGGTAGTCATCAATTAACAGAAGTATAACAAAAGAAGTACGGTGACTTTATATTTCTTTGATGTAGTTATTGTGGACTTAAAGGTAAACAGACAGGAGTGAACAGGAAGCTTGAATTTCTACAAACAGGTTGTTTGTAACACAGAGGGATGTCTCAGAGCAAAGTGCACTCATTGTCTCCAGCTCCCATCTTGTGGACTAGATATTTACCGTGCCTTGCCTTTCCAGGCACCAGAAAGTCCACAGAGAGATAACCAGGGAGTCTCCTGGAATACTTCCCTACCAGAGACTTGAGAGCTCTCCCATGATAACAGCCTCTGATAAGTGAACCATTGAGTTCACACATTCTTTCAGGACAAAACCCTGCAAACTCCTGTTTCTGTCTTTAATATAGCAATATTGGGCAATACAATTAAACAATGGTCTTATGAGCCACATTTCATTAATTCCTCAATCATATTTCCCCAACATTTGAGGAACCTGAGGACAGAGAGGAAAAATCTTGAGATAAAGCTTGAGAGACAGAAAAGCAAACTATTACTCAGGGCTCTGTTGGTCACTTTAAATATCGTAGTCTCTATATTAGACGGTTTTAAAACTTTAACACAGTTTTAAGCAGTACTGTGTTTCAGTATAATGTAGGAGAGTGAGAGAATAGGAGAGGTAATTCTAGCTCCCGTGGGGAGAGCACCTGGAGGAAGCAAGGGCATGTTCAGGGAGACAAATAAGGAGGATCATGGGCTATGGCATTTTGAGGTACTTGGTCAGGAAAAAAGGAGAAAATATAGTCAAAAGGTCAAAGAAATACTACTGGGAATGTGTGTGGATTAAGGCCCTACTTAATCTCCACGTGGTGATATCAAAACAGAAATTCATTTTTTGCTTTTTAAGTTTCTATACCGATTGTGTGTTAACTAGCACATTTTGATTTTAATTATCAGGTAAAGCCTCCACACAGATGTCTGCTGGGAACACACAGATTACAACCAGCAGAGGATGGTAACAAATGAGAATGAAAATAATAGAACCGCATTCTGTGGGATTAGAATGTTTTCTTACAAATGAGTTTAGGCATAATTTATAATGCCTCATAAATTGTAGCATAATAAATACTACATTATGGGATTTAGAAATGATTGTCTAGTTTTTTCTCCTAAGGAATTACTCTGGATTTCTTTCCCCTTTAAAACTTTCTGATTTAGATAATCAGCTTCATTTGATCCCATATTGAGATGTCCTTTTACTCCTCTTGAATATAGCTTTTTAAAAAATGTTACAAACTCATTGCAAAATAACAAAAGGAACACAAAAAGTGTAATTAAGGAAGGAAAAAATTCCCCCAAATTAGACTGCTCATTTTTAACATTTGGGTACACACACCATTTTAATTGCCCATTTATATATGGACACATTTCTATGGAGATGAAGAAAATAAGATATAAGAATTCACAATCTTTTTAGTGCTTTCAACTGCTAGGGGAATTCTGTCTCACAGATCTTTATTTTATAGAATCAGTGTATTGATAGGGGAGAATTGGAGAAACTAGGAGGGAAAGATTAATAAAAAATAGAAAAGAAAATGTGACTTGTGTAAAATAAAAGGAAGGGTTAGAGAAAGAGAGCTGATGAGGATAAATTAAAGCCAAAGTTGGCTAAGAGAAGAGACTTTTGGAGGGCTTAAAGACAGAAATAAGAAATAATGTAGAATTCATCTCATAGATCAGAATTATTGAAAGGGGAAAACGTTGGGGTGAGATTTTTTTTTTTTGGTAGGGTAGAAGGTCAAACATTTATTTTGAAAGTTCAGCATATTTGCTGTTTGGTGTATAGCTATGTGAAGATCTGAGATGGAATTCAGTTTATATCCACAAAATATATGATTTAAGGAAAATTACCTAACGTCCCTAAACTTTGTTTCATCTTTTAGAAAATGATCTCCCAAGACTCTTATGTAGATTAAATTAGATAATATATGCAAAGCAGTTACACAGTGCCTGATTAGGAGTAAGGATTGAATACATGGTGACTTATTATTATTCAGGGTATATCTCCTGAAATACTACCTAGGGCAACATTTCTCACTCTTTCTATGTCCATGCCAAACAGAGGTATAAACAGTGATTTGAGAGAGCTCAACAGTAGATGTAGTTATAAGAAAAAGGAGAGAATTGGTAAAATCAAAAACTGTAGAATACGTGAAAATTGGATAAGCAGCCTTTTACTTTAAATTGTGATAAAATACACAAAGCATAAAATTTAACTTGTTAACCATTTCAAAATGTACAGTTCAGTAGTGTTAACTATGTTTATGTTGTTGCTCAACTAATCTCGAGAACTTTTTCATCTTGCAGATCTGAAACGCTAAACCCACTAAATAACAACCCCCATCCCCCACTCAAATTCCCTTCCAACATCGCCAACTCCTGGCAACAACATTCCATTTTCTTTTTCTATGAATGTGAGTACTCTAGATATCTCATATATCCGGATTTATACAATATTTGTCTATTTGTGACTTTTTTATTTCACATTGCATAATGTCTTCAAGGCTCAGCCATGTTGTAGCATGTGTCAGAACTTCTTCCTAAGTCTGAATAACATTCCACTGTGTGTATATACCACATTAGTTTATAAGTTCATTGTGGATGGGCACTTGGGTTGCTTTCATCTCTTGGCTATTGTGAATAATGCTGCTGTGAACATGGGTTTACAAATATCTCTTCAAGATTCTGCTTTAAGTCCTTTTTTACATATCCCTAGAAATTCAATTGATGAATCATGTAATAATGTTATTTTTACATTTTTTGAGAAAACACAATGTTGTACCATTTTACATTCCCATTAATAGTGTCTAAGCTTCCAACTTCTCACATCACAGCCAATGCTTACTATTTTCTGGGGTTTTTTAATAGTAGCCATCTTAATGGGTGTGCAGTGTTATCTTACTGGGTTTTTCATTTGCATTTCCATAATCATTAGTGATATTGAACATCTTTTTAAATGCTTGCTGGTCATTTGTATATCTTCCTTGAAGAAATGTATATTTAAGTTCTTTACCCATTTTTCAATCAGATTATTTGCTTTTTTGTTGTTGATGGGGTCATATTTTAAGATGTAGTGTGCATGTGTGTTTCAAGACGTGGTGTGCATAATTATATTTACGTATGTACATGTGCATGAGTGTTTTAAATAAAATCTTATGTTAGATGCTTTGAAATACAGAAAGGATTCAAAACTGTTTAAAAAATTTTTTATCAAAGTCAGTTATTGCATCACTGATTTAGAAAGGGCCAAAAAAGTGATCAGCTTCTGGCTTTCGTATATCTTCAATTTTACTTAAATAAGGATATATATTTAAATTAGGGCATGTTGATGTTCTGTATCCTAGTTACTTCACTCATGGTCCTATATGTTAATCAATATGCAATTACATCATAATTTGAATGGCTAAGTGGTATTCATTCATTCATTCAATAGTCCTGCACTGGGAGCTTACTATGTCACTGGGCTATGTCCTGTGAATACAACAGTGAATAGGACAAACATAATCCCTACCCTTATGCAACTGTCCATTGACTGGAAGAGAAGTCCACTGAACAATTAAGTATCCATGTGGTGAATATCTGTCCCTAAACACTATCCAGACTTTACCAGATATCATGGCATGTGGGTTTTCCCACCAATATCCAGCATTAATAGAAACACAAACTAATATTATTACTACAGTTGTTCAGATCCAACATATCATCTAGGATAGACATCTTCAAAGTGTAGGAATACTACTCTGTGAGATCTTGGGCTTTTGCCAGTCAAGTTAGGAGAGGCCATAGAATCCTCACTTAGCACCTCAAGCCATTTAACTATGCTCAATTGGCCTTCATTTTGTCCTATTTGTCTGCTGCTTTTTGTAAGGGAAGCAACTTTTTTTTTAAATTTGAGATTTTTAATTTACTGTTTTCTTTTAATGGTTTCACATAGGATGAGAACTTCTGGGAGCAAAAATGGAATACAAAAACTACAGATAACTAAAATGTCATGAAAACTAAGAGCTGGTGTGTCTGTGGGATCCCAGGTAAATAGTACCTTCTTTCTCCTTGGATTCTGAGAAAATTGAGAAATAGTTATCAACTCCAGTCTTGTTGGAAACCAAGTTGGAAAATGTACCTTGATGGGAGAACAAAATAAGCATGTTGATTGAACTCCATAATTAGGCCATCTTCTCTTCAGCAACACTACATGGGAAGGCTTTTCTGCTGATTTTACACTAAAGAGTGATTTGGGATTTTGGCAACATGGTGCAGTAGGAAAAACATAACACAGCAGGAATTAAGAGGGCTTTGGCCTCAGCTTGGATTTACCATAACTTCATGTGTTATATAGGCAAGACACTTATTGCTATATTTTAGTGCTACCAACTACTGGTGGGAACAATGGGTATTAGAACAGAATAAATTAAAATACTAGTAAAGTCCATACAGCCATCCCTTGGTATCCTTGGGAGACTCATCCAGGACCCCCGTGGATATCAAAATTCAAGGGGGCTCAAGTCCCTTATTTAAAATGGTATAGTATTTGCATATAACCTACATGTATCCTCCTGTATACTTTAAACAATCTCTAAATTTCTTATAATGCAAATACAATGCCTACACATCACTTCATTCAGGAGGCTTCAGTGTAGTACTCATGTGGGGCAAGTTCAAGTTTTGCTTTTTGGAACTTCATGGAATTTATTTTCTGGATATTTTTGTTCTATGGTTGGTTGAATTCACAAAGGGGGAACCCATGGATATGGAGGGCCATTTGCACACAAACATAATCTATATAAGTGCTTATTTTACTAGTTATTCACTGAACAACTTCTTTGTCTCATGAGCTCTGGAGAGAGATAATGAGACTGAGTAAATTGCCAAGCGGGTCGTTTAGGGCAGCCATAAGGTAGAGGGGTTAGGAGCAGGGCATTTGGAGTTAACTAGATCTGAGTTTGAGGTCCAATTTTATACTTACCATGTAACCTTAGATTCTTTATTTGAATTCTGTAATTCTCAAAGCTCTTTTCTACAAAATGTAGAAAGTAAACATAGAAGTGTAAACTGTAATCTCCATATCACTTTCCAGGGTGAAATGAAGATTACATAAAGTCATAAATGAGAAATGTTCATCACAATGCCTGAAAGACAGATTATGCTCAGGAAATGGCTGTTAACACTCCTCTTAGCAAGACCAAAAAACCAAAATGCTTATAGGCAGGATAGAGGAAAATTACATTCTAAATGGAAAAAAAAAAAAAAGGAAATGAATGTTGACTTGGCACATAGAGGGACAACTGAAGGGTAGTTTTTGGACTGTCAAATATCCTTTCTACCTTCCATTAGGCAAAATTGGCTGTCTATCATAGGAACAAGAAATCTATCTCTAGCTGTTTGCTAAGCTCCCTGGATTCCTTACTCAGAATTAAGGCACAAAGAATAATATTAATTCTTTGAGTTATTTATAGAGTCTCAAAGATTACAGGGGAACACAAACATAGGAAATCTTGTTAGGCAACCAAAATATGCTTTCAGAGGAAGCATTTTCTAATATGCACTTTTTTACTTTAAAGGAGGAAATAGGGGGGTGATTTAAAAGACAACAAACTTCTATTATAATATCCATCATAAAATCCATAATTTATTCCCCAACAGTGAGTGTAACATTTTGGAACACCTTCTTCAGGGACCTTTTCACTTGCTTGTTCCTTAAAGAGTAAATTAACAAGTTCAGCATCGGTGAGACAACATTATTTAATATTTGCACCATGGTACCAAGCAAAGGGTTGGGTGTGGGCTGCAAATAGATGATGATTACAGGTCCGTAGGCACAGAGGATTGCAGTGAAGTGTGCACTGCAGGTGGAGAATGCTTTCTGCCTGCCCTCTGCCGAACGGATTCTCAAGATGGCAATCCCAATGCAAGTGTAGGAGACACAAACACTAAACAGAAGCATGAAAGCCAGGAGGCCAACATTTACGGAACCCACTCTCTGTGCCAGGGCACTATCAGTGCAAGCCAGGGTTAAAACAGCAGGAATGTCACAGAAGAAATATTCCACCTGATTGGGGCCACAGTAGGACAATTGGAAGGTGAGGGAGGTCAAGATGGTGGCATGAAGACAACCCACCAACCCTGCTGCTATCACCAAACCGACACAGACCCCTGGTTTCGTGATGAGCATATACCTCAGTGGGTGACAGATGGCAACAAAGCGATCATAAGCCATCATAGAATAGAGGCAGGCTTCAGTAGAACCAAGAATATGATAGAAGAAGAGCTGTGCAGCACATCCCTTGAGAGAAATGACTCGGCTCTGGCCAGAGAGATAGGATAGCATCTCGGGACAGGTTACAGATGGAAACGACATGTCAAAAATAGACAGGAGTCCCAAGAAGAAATACATGGGGGTATGAAGGGTGGAGGAAGAAATGATGGCTAGAAGGATGAGTGAATTTCCAAGCAGGGTGAAGAGGTAGATGAATGAGAAGATAACAAAGAGCCCAGCCTCCAGTCCCTCTGTCTGCGGTATTCCCAGTAGAATGAACTCGGTCAGCAATGTGTGATTCCTCATGTTCGTGGAACGGTGGTCTGGGTGTTCACAAAAGACATGAAGACATGAATGTGGAGGCTCACTGTGGTAGGTACACTACCAATATATTCACTGGCACCCATCTTTGTTTAAGCATAAAGATAACGTTGAAATTAAGAATTAGGAATTCTCCCAAAGACATTTAGGGAATAGTGAAGCACATGTAGATCTTCACATCTTGAGATATATTCCTTCATGAATACAGGTACAAAGCAAAAGGAAACATTAATATGGTGAAATGCTAGATAGGCTAAGAGAACGACAATCTCGGTACTGAAGAGATGAACGTAATGAATGTACACAACAGTGCATGTCCTAAAGTAGACCAACCTGCAAATCTGATCCTCCTGATTCCTTTCCAGAACATTTCTACAGCTGCTCAAAGATGTGGTCAAATACCCCAGTTATTCATCAAAGGTCAATTGATCACCCACACTTCTGATAGGAACAATGGATTGAGATACAGTGCAGTGAGCATTAATATTTGGGTTATATCAATACCAATCTCTTGTTTGGAAATGCTCATTTGTCTGAAGAAAATTAACAGTGACTAATTTGGTTATTTTCCAGGGGCTTTAAATTGTTTAGAGATTAGCAGCTAAGATGTATATTACATTTTAACTTTTAGGTTTTAGGTTTTAGTGAAGTCACATTATACATAAAGATGGAAATATGGGATATTTAATCTTTACTAACAAATGGGATTTTTGAGGCCCTAGCAAAATGAAACTAAAATATTTCAATTCTGCAAATATTTTTTTTGTTTTGTGCATTATAAAAATTTTTATTTTTCTGTGGTTAGAGCACTTAACATGAGATATACTCTATCCCTTCGCAGACTTTTACGTGTAGAATACAGTGTTGTCAACTGTAGGCACAATGGTGTACAGCATATCTCTAGAATGTATTCATCTTGTATTACTGAAACTTTATACCTGTTGATTAGTAACTCCCTATTTCCATCTCTCCCCTGCCCATGACAACCACTTTTATGTTCTCTGCTTCTGTTAATTTCACTATTTGTTTTATCTTAGGGGAAAAAGTCAGGTAACTGGATATGCCTAGAATATGTAACTGCCACATTGCTTGAATAGAGGTTCCTGGGAATTACCCAAGAAGACAGGATGCTTTCACTTGCTGTTTTTACTTTCATGACTTTTTGGGGGGACCCAAAATATGTGAAAATTGTCTAATTATAATTGACTTGATTTCTATTCACAATTCCTGGTCAGTTTGCTGATTCTCTGTTATAAGTAATGGTTATTGATTGATAATTTTATTCTCCAAAAAAACTGAAAGTAGTAAGATAGATAAATATTATCCATATATATATATATATATATACGTGTGTGTGTGTATACACACACACATCTATATACCCAAACATACATAAGAAATGCTGATGAAATTGAGTTCAGGTGCCATTAGACTACAAGATATCTGAGAGTAAAGAGTATAATTTGTCATTGAATCTGCAGCATTTATCAAAGTGCCTGTGACTGTCTGGCATTTAAATATCTGTTAGGAGAATGAATGAATGAAAGTTGGACATTAATGTGTGAATACACTGACTATAAATTTTATGAAAAGACGGTGTCTATTTTTGTTCACCATTTTATCTTTAAATCAAGGAAATATGAGCACTCAATAAATGTGTTTATTTGAATCAAATTTTTGAAAGCTCTGAAATTATTCCTTTTGTCCTTAGACTACTTTAAGGCTACCTAAGACTACTTTAAGGCTTTTTTATTATCCCTAGAAAGCAATGGTTGTAGTGAACCTTCTTATGGCTTCAGATTCCATGCCTAATAAAAGGAATTTAGATATTCATTGAAAAGCAGAGTACCTCATTCCTGAGATAAGAAAGATAAAATGGGCCTTGAACATCTTCAAAATTGCTAATAATCATAAATACTTCTTGCTGAAGGAAAAAACACATGGTAGATGGATGTAGAGAGTTAAGGAGGGAAAATGGACCTCCCTGAAGAGAAGGAAAAAGAGAAAATCATGATTAGCGGAAAGTTTTGTAACAAAGAGAAGCAGATGTGAAAAGGAATTAGTGTAAAGATATCTTAAAGAGGAAAAATTATTCACATGCCATAGGTACTACATATATCTAAGTCTATGTGATAAATAGATCTAAAATAGTGTTGTCACAGTATATTACTGAAATTGATTTACTTTATTACTGTCTATGATATTAAGTCATAGAGATTCCATTAATTGTATTGGGTTCTTCGAATCTTGGGATCCTTTTGGGTTTCTTCTTGGAAGAAAGCCAGCATTTTCACTTTTTTTCTCCAGACAGCTTTTGTCTACTTCCCATGGGGGATCATCTGGACCTGAAATCAGCTTGTATTTGTGCTGAAGTGATTGAAGAAAGAGTGCACGGCCACTGGTGGCCCCATATTCTGGATTTGTCATCTCTTTACATAGGCATCTAGGGTGGGTTGTGAGCCATTTCTATTAGGCTCAAAGAAGCGTGACTGCAAAAAGAATAATTGCTATATGTGCATTTGAACATAGTCCTAGGAAAAGAATTTTAATAACATAGTACAGAAAAAAATAAAATAAATATGTGACATTTAAACTGTGAAAATGTAGGGGGATAAATAGAAAAAGAAGCTGTTTGGTGTTGGAAATCAAGATCAAGTAAATAGAAAAATATCATAGAAAATATGAGATGTTCTTAACAATTATGCTTGGTATATAGTGAGTACCCAGTACATGTTTACTTTTGATTAACTGAGATAATATTTACCTCACAGAATTGCCATAAAGAATAAATATGATGATATTCCTGGTGTTACCTTGGAAAATATAGGGAATAATTCTGTTACTCTCTCTGTGGAGGAGAGGAGTCAATGGGGGAAATGGTGATAAGGAAAGACATAATTTTTAAACCAGGTAGACTTGCTTTTAAATATAGGCTCTTGTTTACTAATTTTGTGACTGCTACGGCTTTAGTGTCTTATCCCTGTAATAGGGATAGTGTTACATGCTAGGGTTTTGCAATGATTAAGTGAGATAATGCAGTCTGGAGTATGTAATATGGTGCCTGACATATTATAGGTGCCCAGCAACTGTTATTTTGTCCTTTGGACAAAGGGAAAAACACTCCTGTAATATCAGCATGAACATAGCTAATGCTAGACAACATGGTTTTGGGGAAATGGTTAGAACATACTGCTGAGCACCCATGGAGGTCTCCACTGGATTATGCTGAGGTGCAAAAAATAACATATGCAATGAAGACGATCAGAAACTATGGCTTAAGTGTCTACTGCAACCCCCACACCCCACATGCAAGTACCCTTCCCAGCCTTTCAAAACACAGTAAAATATGAATATTCTAATACATAGCACTAGTGGTACAGGAGATGAAACCAATTACATTGCTGCTGATTCTAAAGCAGTATTGTATAAACAGGATTGTTTTCTGTAGGAAAAAATTCAAAGCAAAGAAAACCTATGAGAACTATCTGATGAAAGTAGCATCATTTTAGATTAAGATTTTATTAATCACAATTTTAAAAATTTTGTCCTCATAACTTCAAATATTATTTTTTAAATCTTAAACATTTAAGTCCCTCACCATTTCTAGATCCATATTTAGAAAGATACATAGACATCAAAGACACATGGAACTGAGAATGATAATTTAAGTAGTAATTTAGAGTTGCACTCATAATAGAAATGGATACAGCTTTTCTAGAAGATTCTAGAAGATTTGTCTAGGAAAGAGATATCATGACATATTAAAAGTTAGAGGTCTAAAAACCAAAATTAAAGTTCTGATTTTTGGTGGTGTGACTATGGGCTCATAATTTATGATCTCTGAATCTCACTTTCTCCTGTTTATAATAGCAGAAAGCATTCCTTGAATCAACAGTGTGAACCTTAAGTAATCAGTTAAAATTTATCATTCCAACTACAACACTTTTAATAGTAAAAGGGAACATGATCAATAATTAAGGCAGGACAATAGGGGTAAAATAAGAAAGCTCCTGCCACACCACTGCATGGTCTCCTTAGTCACAGGCCCCTCATTTGTGTCTCACAAATCTGTATTTTGACATCTACACTATAATTGTGCTTCTTGAAAATGTGGGATGCTCTTATAATCATACTTGGCATGTGGTAAGTATCCACTAAACATTTGTTTTTCATTAACTGGGATAATAGTTCTCTCAAAGAATTGAAGTCAAGATCAAATATGATGATGGTGTTTATGAAAGATTTTGATACATAATAAAATGCTGTATAATGGTTCATTATTATTATATTCACTATAGGGAGTTCCATGGTAAAGAATTTCGGAAGCCACCTGCATGGAGATGACAATTGATGTCATAAGCCTGAGTTAGATCACTAGCAGAGACAGGGTAAAGTCAGGGCAAAATAGGACTGCAGGCCAAACCTTGACAAACACTACATTTTAGGAAAAGAAGGGGAGGAGCCATTTATGAAGAAGTGTATATATACTTCAGAGAATTAGGAAGAGAATCAGGAGAATGTCTTTTACCTACCCTTGTCTTATAAAGGTTATTATTTTCTTTATGTCATAGAGATATATTGTCTCCATGTCAAGGAATATGTTCAACTAATTTTCAATTATAAGCAACTGTGGGGCTTGGCACATAACAGGATGCTGAATAAATTAGCAAAGAACGAAGAAAAGACTAATGAAATTCACTCCGGCATGCCTTGTGAGAGAGTGGATGGAAGAAAGGACCCTGGTCATCACGCAGAATGAGAAAGAAGCCCTTCATGGTGTTTTCTGCCAACAGTCCTTGCTACCCAGGTCACTAGAATGAGAATAAAAAGTAAAAATTGAGAAAAACAAAGAAGTTCTGAACACTTACATAGTTGAAAGGATCGTGACTGGCTTAAGTAAGGAAAACAAGTGTTTTTTCCCCTCCTTTTACTTTCCGTTTCTTCTGTAGAGCTTGGGGCTCTCCATCCTAAATGTTTCTTCTCCCTAGATGCCAGGAATTTGGGTTTGGGTTCTCTTGCTGTGGACCCCAAATGGTCTTTTTGATTTTCCTTCAGGATAACACAGAGAGAGGCTACTATACATCTGATGCTGCCTCATCACCTAGGATGATTTCCTCAAGTTAGCAGAAGTGAAAATATCTCCCACTTCTGTGGAGATTTTAAATGGCCTCATAGTCCCGCTGGAGTCTCCCCCATGATATATCCTGAGACTCAGGGAGCAGGAGCCCTCTGAGCATAGGGAGCAATTAGATGTTGAGAGAGTTCAGGAGTTAGGAAATAGGATGCTCAGTAATCAAGGCAATCTTTAAAGGAACTGGGAATTAAAGAGCAGTGGATTTCTCTTGACCCATTTTTCTGTTTGGGGTATATATTCCAGTGATACTTTCTCTTTTCTATGGACCTCAGGGATTTGGCCTGCCAAATCTGCAATTTCTCCAGTTCATAGCTATCCTCTTAGCTCTTAGGGCTGTGGAAGAAATTGCAATGTAATGAAGAGTACCCACCTTGGAGCCAGAAGGTTCAGGTGTGAAGAACAAGCCTGTTTCTCATTAGCTATGTGTGCTTGAGCAGGTCAGCAGTTCTCACCGAACCATAGTATTGTAATTTGTAAAATGGAGTTATAACAATATTTCATAGGGTGATTGTGAGGGCTAAATAAGATAATGCTTATAAACTTCCTGACATACTGTGTGCTCCTGTGATATTTATTATTTCTGGAAATTGGATGGACTATGACATCTTCACTTCATTGTCAGACTCCTTCCTCCCCCTCCCCCTTACTCTTTTCTTCCTTCTCTTCCCAATTTTAAGATGAGGGGTTTTTATTATTATTTTTTTAGTGGTTTCATTTTGTTTAACTATAGTAATCACAGGGAAAAAGATAGCGAGTAGAAAAAACAACCAAACACAAACTGATTTTACTAGATGTAGAAAAAGTGTAGAAAATCTCAGAATCCTTTTCACAAAAATAGCCTGTTTTATATGGAAATATAAATGGCACATGGTTTTCCAGATTCTCAAGATTCAGCCAGCAAACCCAACAAAGGGAAAGTGGAACTAACATTCAGAGAGTGTCTCCTTGTGATAGATGCCTCAAAAGATCTTATTTTACTTAATTATTACAACATATGTACAGGGTAGGTATTACTGGTCAGTTTGAAAAATGATGACAGACTCAGAGTAAATCGTTTTCTCATGATTACACAATATTAAGAACTAGAAGTAGGACTCGAGCTCTGAACTGCTTGAGTCTAAAGCTCACAGACTTAATTCTGTGACGGAACCAAGTTGGTCCTAATATATCGGTACCTGGTTCCTAGTTTTCTCTACGATTTTTGACCCTCTGGAAGAGCAAGGTATGTCTTTTACTAGTCCTCAGAGATTTAGCTCCTTAGGCTTCATCCTGCCTGTCTCCTTTGGCACTTATTTATGCTTTTGGTTTGTCAGAAGCATATTTGTTTGCAATGAATGAAATTTGCTACTCTTAAGCAAAAGTCAGCATCTTCTAAGAAATTTCTGACAAACAACTAACTGACTTAATGATGACAGGCATTATTCCTTTCTGCAATTAATGCAGTTTGATGTATCATGTAAAATACTTAGCACTGGTTTCAAAAAGGAAGTATAAATATCTATATATTTACACACACGTATATATGAAGAAAAATATATAGAGAGTATATATATGTATATGTGTAGGTGTGTGTGTGTGTATGTATATATATATATATATATACACATACATATAAATCTACCCTACCTAACATACATGTGATAAGTTTCTGGTGATCCCAGTTTGTGTGTGATTTTTTTCAAATACTAAATTTCCAAGTTATCGGTGATCATATGAAAATGATGCCTATTAAGTATAATTGTTATTACCAGGTAATAAATGTTTGTGAGGCTTGTGCACATGTCTGAGTATCTGTTCATTTGATTTTTTTGAAATCTATTTTATAATATCTATGGCAAATAGCAATTATGATATATGAGAGTATATACAACCACTGGCATTTATATGTGTTTATTCATTAATCATTTAATTGTATGCATTTTGGATTTTTTTTTCTTTAAGGCATATGAGATTTAAGAGGACATAAAGGGCTCAAGCGTGATAAAAACCACAGGAAGTGTTAGACGAATTGCTATGGAAACATCAGAGGAGAGAGAACAAATAGAACAGGAGACTTAAATGAGACTCCTTGATAATAAAGACAGAGAACATTGAAGAAAGAGAGTAAGAGAAATGGGAGGATGAGCAAAACAATTCATTGACAGTGTGTTCTGAACCAGTGCTAAGCATTCTCTGTGGTAAGACAAACAGCCCTATTTCAGGAAGGAAAATGACTCCCAGAAGAACTGTGGAAAAGTAAGTGGCAATCTATGATCAACACGCACTGGCATAGTTTAAGGCGCATGTGTGTACACTGGGGGCTGCTGAGATGAATTGGATATTGTTCTCATGATACACAGATCTCTCTTCTCATTTTATCCAAATGTGCTTTTCTATGCAAAAGAAGACAGTCTCCTTAACACTTTTTTATTGATAATAATCAGGTATATTAGGTAGAATAAGGATCGTGTGGCACAGAGCCCTAGAGAGGGTATAAACCAAGGAGAAATTCATTACTCTCCCTGGTAACAGTCTGTGATGATTCAGAGGCTCTCTGCTCCTTGACAGTCTCAGGGATTCGAGATCTTTCTATCTTGTTGCTTCTCCATGTTTAGGTTTTTTCTCCTAATCTTCATGGTCCACGATGGCTCAGAATACATCTACATTCCCACCAGTGAGCAGGAAGAGGGTGGAGTGAAGAGGTCTGGCGCAGTGTTGCGGGTGTCATTTCTTCGCCTCATGGGCCAGAGCTGAGTCGCAAGGTCACACCAGCTTTAAGGGAGGCTGGGAAGTGTCTTTGTTCTGAATGGCCTTAGACTTGCTAAACTTAGGGTTCTTATTAGTATTAAAAAGAAGGGGACATTTCCCAGATACTTCAGTCAATGGAAAGAAGGTAGAGCCACAAAAAACAAACTAGACATGATTTCTACCCAGAGAAAAGGACCATTCCCTCTTACAATTAGTTTGGTACAGGTAAAAAACATGTTTCTCAGGCCATGAAAATACAAGTTGTGCTTATATCTTGTTGTACTATATATGCATGTATGTGTACTGTGTATGCATAAGTGTGGAGATATATATACACACACATGTAATGCACACACAGACACATACACTCACATATTACTTATACTACTGTCACATCCATTAAGATCCGCTAGATCTTAACCCAGGGATGTAGCTATATCATTATCCCCATTTTACAGGTGAGAGATAAGTCAGGGAGTGTAAAATTGCCACCAGAAACATATCACAGAGACCGAAATCAGGCTGGATCTTTCACGCATATCATACATTCTTACCATACACAGATTCTAACAGCAATATGACTCTTTCTTTAAGCCCCAGATTTAATGAGTCATTTTGAAATAGAGAAGATAAGGGAAATTTGGCTGCTTCTAGTGTCTTTTGGCCAGAAAAAAATAAGCACAGATGTTTTCTGTTACTCACATTGTTACCCCAAACATGTGATTTCAGGATCCTGATGAAATACCGGCAATCGCCTGATACCTCTGACTCACGACAGGAAGATGTGGCCCTGCACGACTCGAAGCTCTCTCAGGAAAGCAAAAGTCTGTGTCTCAGCCCGGCTGCTGATCTTCCCCCAGTGCTGTGGGGAGGGCACAGCTGTGGGACAAATGATTCAAATTAGAGGTAAGGAGCCAATGACATAACGCCCATGAAGTTTTTGTTAGCAAGGCCCAGAACACTATAAGCCCTTGGTAAGTGATTCTATTAATATTACAGAAATATGTAGTTTTTAATGTTATCGTTGATACTCTTACTCTTGTGGCATTTTCACTTTCCCTTTCCTTTGCCTGTCTTCTGATTGATCCTTAGCAAGGATCAAAGGACAAAAGCAAACATTCCAATGTTGAAGAAATTTCCATTGATCCAGAGAAAAGCAAAGATTTGATTATAGGTAGTACCCAGGTTACAGATTCCTGATTTGAGGTGTTCCATAGATACATAGAGAAGGAACTGACACAAACACGAGAATGTGAAGAATCAGAAGATCCATCTGAAAAAAGAATTAGCTGAAGCTTTTCCTCTCATTGAAGCAGGGTTTGCTAAACCTGAGGAGCCAGAGTCTAACTTTGAGTGGTTTACAAAGGCTTACCTTGCAGTTAGCGAAAACATCAGCTGCTACAAGCCCATTTATGATTAAGGAAAGGAAAGTCTGTGCGGACACCAAGCTTCCTTTTCCACGAAAGGGTTCAGGGGTGAGCTTCCCTCCTCCAGCAACAGACTCCAGCCCCGATTCTCCAGCACCGTCTTCATCATACTCTTCTGATTAATGTCACCTACTTTCCTTTTGCCTCAGAAATGCCCCTTCCAGTAAGTAAGACATGGATGCAACACTAGGTCAGTGTTAACCTTTAATATTCCTCTTTGAAATTTCTCCTGCCTCCATCTAAACTTTTTGTATGACCTTGTTTTTATGTTCTGTTTGTTTGACTGAAAAGAAAGAGCACAACAGTTTCTGTAACTTGCTGTTACAGCACAGAGGTGTCATTATTATTACAGTATTCCACAGTATTATTATTACCACATGCGAGCCATTATAGTGTTGTTATTATTATTACTACCTTATATGTGCTGTTCATCAGGGATCTGCAGTTCCATACAAATCTGACCTAAAGACATTCTGAGGAACAACATCTCTGTAACCCAGGCACTGGCTGTATGTTTAAGAATTTTCTATCGGTCCCTTACTCATGTAACCGCTACTTTATAACCGGTCCCTAGAAGGGGGCGGGTCTTCCTGGCTGCTGTTGTTTTCATTTTCCAGTGACTCAGAGCTCTCTCGGACTTCTGGAAAAGGTAGGCGACCACACAGCTTGTCCTGGGGCTGGATGCCAGCCCCTGCACCTGAGGACTAAAATCTGCACTTTCTAACTTCCTTCCCCCAGATCTGAAACCTGTAGGGGCTTCTTGTAACAGCAAGTCCAACAGGTGAGAAATTTAGTCATGGTGTGTGAACCCCAGGCGTCTCTGCAGCTTTGGCAATTTAGGGGAATCTTGTATGGGCTGGAGAGGGATTTAGCCATCTCCTAATCTCAAGGCCCCTCTTTTACTTTACCTTTTTCTTTCTCCTTCTTTCTTCCTTTGATATGGACAATTGATGTTATTTAATCTCAATTTTATGTAAGTTTATGCTGCACAAATTTGGCCATAAGCCTTCACCCACCCAATCAATTGCAGCCCATAAACCCTTCTGTCCCTTCTGTAATTACCAGGACATTAAAAATCTAGGATTGAAAATTCAAAGATTAAATTACTCTCATTTTATCCAAGCCCCACTTTGCATCCCAGATCTCTTTCTTGGCCAGATTCCAGGTTGTCCAATTCTCCCCTGCAGTAGGGAGCAGGGTCAGGCAGGCTGTTCCACCCAGCTCCCCTCAGGCCCCTGCACTAGAGCAGCCCTGGGCTGGGACTCTCCCTTCCTGAGGGGCCACCTAAGAAGCAGCTACCTGGTGCAGGGAGAAGCCCTCTATTCTCCCAGCTTCCTCAGATTCAAGCCTTTGACCTTGGTCAGCCCCTGTGACCAGTGTTTACCTTTGCATTTCTAGGTGCCCTGCTGAAGTGCCACCTGAGGCCCAGAACTAGTTCTGATGCAGCAAACTCACTTGGTTTACACTGGGAATGGCTGGGTAAAGGGTGTAAAATAGCAAGTTTCCCTCAAGGAGGGACTGGTTCTAGGGTTAGAATGAGGAAATGCAGACTGTTTCTTTATTGGGGACACCCCTCTGCTCCTTTGTCTTCCAATCGAAGACAGGCTTGGTGAGCATTGCCCAGCCTGAGAGCTTAGGTTGCCTGACACAATTATTCAGCTGTTTCACTCCTGTTGATCCTCCTGCTTTAAGGTCCCTGCTGCTGTTATTAGCAATTCTTCCCTCCCCCACCCTCAGCCCATTCACCAGAGAACTTGCCCCAGTCAAGGCTCTGCATGGAAGCTCTTTTCCTGAGCATCCTCCATTATCTCACACCTGCCATTGTCCCCTGTGTTGCTGTCAAATTGTGTGCCACATTGCCACACTCAGTTTTTATCCAGTGGCTCCAAATAAAAACAAATATGAAATGAAAAGCCTGACTTATGGGTGCTGATGTGTGGAGATGGGGCAAAGTGTGTAAGAACCACCCTTGTCATCAGATGGATGATCAACGTGGACATTGACTTGGATAGGGTGGGTGGGATGTTTTAAGTGGTGATTGGGATGAGTGTAGGGGCGTAGAAATAGTCCTGTCAGAAGCTTCAGAATCCTTGAGGGTGGGTTGTGTGAGGAAGGAAAGCTGCCTTTCTCAAAAGCTGGTGTTTCTCTGGCTTATTGTTTACTCAGAGAGGCGTGAGGTCTTCAGTGTGACTCATCTGTCCCTGGGCCTCTGGATAAATATATTGGTTTCATTTTTCTCTGGCATCCTCTGTGTGCTTCGCAGGGCCATTGTAGCTCATTAAGGTATGTTTTCAGTGAAAAGCCCCCGTATTGATGCTGAAGGTTGCAGGTCAGGTAATGCCTTGACAAAACATGGAGCAGCAAGCTGGCAAATGATCCGGCTCAGAATTGTTCCAGAGCATCATCCAGTGGCATTGGGGGCCATCACTAGGACCAAACAAACCCACCTGTAGACTGTTACAATAAAGGAATCATAATGTAAATTATAACCTCGATACATAAAATTTATATGTTACCATATCACATGAAATGGTGGTCCAGGATTATAATAAAATTTGGGAGATATGTTTAGGATAGCTTGATTTAAAATAGAGGACATGTGCGTATGTAATATTATATATATGAGAATATCCTGGACAGAGAAAACAAACAGTGGCTTTAATTACGAGCCCCCAAAGAAAATTCACAGGGCAAGTGGTCAAAGTTGCAGGAGACCATTTGGGATCACGCACCTTCTCCCACGCAGGTCTCTGAATTGCATGATCCGAAGTGAATGAGAGCAGAGGTTTATAGGCAACAATGGTAACTGCGATAATAGGAACGATACAGATGTTTGTCCTCATTGATTAAATGCCTCCTATGGGCCAGGCACTGTTCTAGGAACTTCACATATATTAATACATATATGATATATAGGTGTTGTGGTTCTCATTTTAGAAAGAGAATTCTGAGTTCAGAGGGGTTGGTTAAAGACACCTATTCAGGGTATAAGGAGTAGGGTATTACACTTTTTGAAAAGTGGGATCAGTGTTTGAACCAGCCTTGGTTGTTTAAACAATTTCCTGTTTAGTGGGTACTAGTGAAGCTGAAGCTTCCCCACTCGGGACCAGCCTTTGGAAGGAGCCTTACTTTTGGAATTTTTGCCCCCTTCTTTCCAGGTTCCTTCTTAGTACCAACATTAGCCCTTTGAACATATTCTTATGCCAGACAGAAGCAGGATAAGGTCCTGGTGTTGGAATAGACAACTAACAACATGTCACTCTGTTTGTGATGTGTCTTTTCTGCAGAAACTCTGAGTCACCATGGTGACGCCCTGTGGCCTACTCAGTGACAAACAGGAGCCAGGTAAGCCCAATTTGTGACTCTCACTTGCCATTTTATCTTTGGCACCTAGCACAAGGCTTGGCCTGCAGTAGGCATTCCGTTAAAGTTTGTTGAACTCTTGAATTCTGGTCTGTCCCCAGTGCCGCTGAAGAGTATCTGTGTGAGCTTGTCCATTAATGAGTTTGTGACTGGTGTGTCTGCAACCCTCAACTATGAGAATGAGCAGAAAGTTCCTTTGGAGGCCGCCTTTATATTCCCCATGGATGAAGACTCTGCTGTCTACAGCTTCGAAGCCTTGGTGGATGGGAAGAAAATTGTAGCAGAATTACAGGACAAGGCAAAGGTACTAGGGATGAGTACATTAGCTCCTCTCTTCTTATTAATGCATATTCTTTAGTGTCAGGTTGATTTTTCAGAGATGTTGCCCTGATTCTTTGGCTCCTGGCTTGAAGGAATTATAAGCCAGGCCATGATACAGAGACATCACAGACACTAGCATTTCTGCATAAGCAGCTTTTATTGCAGGCTTGTCAGCATAGAATAGAAAGTGAAAGTACCTTTCCTGAGGGGAAATGGGTTTGTTTCCATGAGTGGAGAAGACCCTACTTTTATGTCTCTGCATTATGATATGCTAAAGTGGGGGGTGAAATATTCATTACTGTCCTGGGAAAAGGGTGCAGAGTTCTTAGAATTAAGAGCCCTTCCCATTTTTATCTTGATAGGGTAATTTCCAGGGGTTGCCATGACAATTATAAACTGTCATGGTGCAGATGGGTGTGATTTTTACAATGTTAATATATGTTAAAGGGGAAAAAGTCACCTTTAGACATGAGCTCCTAGATTCTGCTCATGCTCCTGGCCAGGAAAAGTCCCTAAACGCCAGTTCTTGACATTGCTATTTAGCTTGTAAATGCATATTGGTCTCCTCCTTTTTGCCTTCCTCTTGTTTTTCTGTGGTTGGGCTGGCAACATGCATCTGTCCCTAACATGTAGGATACCTGTCAAATGCAACTTCACAAAACATGCTGATCATGCAAGCTCTTTCCTCCACTCCATTCTAACTACTATTTTCCTAAAATCATTTGGGGACCTGGTAGGGGGTGGGTGGGAATCAATCAGAGACATTCAAAATATAGCCGTGAACTTGACAAGACCAATCAGAGTCCTTCCCCGTTAGGTTGCTTTCTGCACTACCTGTGGCTTCATCAGCTATGTCACCATTAATGTTACCTTTCTTTTCCACCCTCACCCTGTTTTCCTTAGGCCCATAGAAACTATGAGAATGCCATCTCCCAGCGGCACCAGGCCTTCTTATTGGAGGAGGACGTGAGCTCCAGGGATGTCTTCTCTTGCAATGTGGGGAACCTCCAACCTGGGGCAAAGGTGGCACTCACCCTGAGGTATGTGCAGGAGCTGTCCCTGGAAGCAGATGGTGCCCTGCGTTTCGTGCTCCCAGCTGTCCTGAATCCCAGATACCAGCTCTGTGGTGAGTCCCCCTCCCCTTTCAATGCTGGTCTTGGGGAAATCTCCTTAAGGTTGTGCGTGGGTGTGCTAAAAAGGGTTGGCAAGGAAAACACAACTACGGTAACTTTTTGTAGGATGTTCTCAGGACAGCTGCTTTAATAGGAAGATTCCTATAGTCCCTTTGGAGGACCTGCCCTACACATTCAGTATGGTCGCCACCATCACTTCCCAGCATGGCATTGAGAAAGTCCAATCCAACTGCCTCTTGAGTCCTACCGAGTACCTTGGAGATGATAAGACTTCTGCTCAGGTAATTAATGAGAGAGTACTATTATTGCCAGTACTCCTGTTCCTTGGGTCTTCGCTTGGTCCTCACCCAGTTTATCCCAAACGTAACCTAGACGGAGTCGTATGATGCTCCTTCCTAATCCCTGTTTAACAACCAGAGCCTTTTCTCCATTCTCGTTTCTGCTCCTGATAGTGTTCACTCAAGGAAGAAGCCTGTAGCCCTCAGCTCTGACATCAGCTCTAGGAAGCAAACAGTGATAGTTCTAATGTGGCTCCTTTGCCTGTCCCTAACTCAGGTCTCCCTGGCGGAGGGACACAAGTATGATCGGGACGTGGAGCTCCTGATTTACTACAATGAGGTGCATGCCCCCAGTGTGGCTGTGGAGATGGGGATGCAGGAAATGAAGCCAGGTATTTTCTTTCTCCTTTTGTAGTCACCTGCTAGAGCATAAATTCCTGTCTTGGAATTATCCTCAAATTACTCTCACTTTTTTCTTCTTTCCAGTAGCAGGTAAAACATCCCCACATGAAACATTGAAATAGCTTACACTATGGCATGCAAAAATGGTTAGGTTTATTGAATATCAATCATGTAGTTATATCATATAGGCAAACTTAACAAGATCAGTAGAAAATTGGGCAAAGGATTGCAACAAATAATTCACAGAGGAAAACATAGCCAGTTTATAAACATATGGGACAGTGATCAGTCTTATAATGGAAATTGCAATGAAAGGCTATTTCATTTGAAATGCAAATAATGGTAATCATATGGCATTTTCACCTTTCAAATTATCAAAGATTTCCAAATCTGATAATGCCTCATGCTGGAAAAGAATTTGGAGATTCCTCAAAGAGCTAAAATTAAAATTACCATTCGATCCAGCAATAGCATTAATAGGCATCTACCCAAAAGAGCATAAGACAACCAGAATACTTTTAAGGGATATAATTCCTTAGACTGAAGTATTGTTGAAGGAGCTGAGACAAGTTTTTCAAATGTAACAGCATTTTTTT